>PVIU01004287.1:73922-100951 GCA_004026605.1 Ondatra zibethicus
CTTCTGTGTTCATCTTCTCCCTCCTTCTGCTCTTCAACTGGGCCTTGGGAGCTCAGTCCAGTGTTCCAACGTGGGTCTCTGTCTCTATCTCCATCCGTCGCCGGATGAAGGTTCTTCTGCTCTTCGACTGGACCTTGGGAGCTCAATCCATTGCTCTGGTGATGCCCTTTTATAACTAGGTCTGCCACTCTTGGCTATCGCATATGTTAGCTGTCTTGTTAGGTTTGTAGTGCTATCTTACTGTGGTTCTTTTTTATTATTATTATTCCCATGATAGCTAATGTAACTTTTTTCAAATTTTTATTTGCCATCCATATAGTCTCTTAGACATAATATTTTCGTGTATTTTTTGAGCTGGACAATGTGATCTTTTGTATTTGAGCTTTAACAATTCTCTGGCACTTATTTGCTTTTTTCTCTTTTTAAATGTTCTTTGTCAATTCCTCGGGAGTGGGGAAGCGGGAGGGAAATGGGAGGAGCGGAGGAGGTGGAAATTTTGAATGGTACTATTTATAATGCAATAATAAAAAATTAAATGTGGAAAAAAAAGAAATTTCTGTACAAGGTATTTTGGTCATATTCACCCTCCCCAACTCCTCTCAGATCCCCTCCCACATCCATGCCCATCCAAAATCATGACATCCTTTTCTGTTTTTTTAAATCCACCCAGTGTGGTTTGAATTCCTCAAATACCCATGCGTGTAGAACTTGCCCTGCAGTGTGGTCGACCCACCAGGGGTCCCACCATTGAAGAAAACTTCCTCTCCTTCCAGCAGCTGATGATGTTAAATCCTCAGCTGTAGGTGTGAATATGTGCCCACCTCCCCCTTCTCCATGCTGAGATTTTGTCTGGCTTGGGCCTTTGCGTGTTGTCACAATCCCAATGAGTTCCTGTGTGCTGCCCCATTGCATCTGGAAAACACTGTTTCCTTGAATTTACCTATGGTTTCTGGCTCTTACAATCTTTCCATCCCCTCTTTGACAAAGATCCCCTCTTTGACGAGATTAGAAAGGAGTGAGGGGGTTGCTAAAGATGTCCAATATAAGGCTGAGTATTCTCTAGTGTCTTACTCCTTGCAATGTAGCCCATTGTGATTCGCTGTGTTAATTACTGTCAACTGCAAGAAGAAACTTCTCTCACGAGGCACCACATGCCAGCACTATGCAAGCTAACCAGTAGGGGTGAAGTGTAGTTGAATACCCGCCTGATCTCTCCATGCTCTACACTCCAGTATGTGTTGTTCTCAGCAATCAAGCCTAACTGCCCAGTTCTGTAGTATAACCAAGAGCAATGACAATCACCTGCAATGTTCTAACTGCCCAGCTCTGTAGTATAATCAAGAGCAATGTTCTAACTCTTTTCATTTTATAAGGAAACCCACTATTGAAGCAGCTTCTCTAAAGGGTTTAAATTTCTAGAAAAAATTGACAGATGCCTGGTTTGCAAGGGTTTTTTCTTTCTTCAAGTCTGTAGTCATTCTCTGCATACGGTCTCTCACAAGAAACAAACAAAAGAACCCCTTTTAAAATTCAGTATTTGAGAAATATTTTTTTGCTTCCTTCTGGTCTCCATGGTTTTGGATGAGTAATCTACTGTCATACAAATTGATGCTCCTTTATGAGTAATATGTGGTATCTCTCTAGCTCCTTGTAAAATTTAGTTCTTTTTTCCAAATTTTAATTATTATATGTGTCACCAATGATTTCTTCGGGCTTATCCCATTCAGAGTTAGCTTCCAGAACCCTGAGGAGGTTTATAATTTTAATCAAATTTGAAGAGTGTGCACTTATTTCCATTCACATTCTTTCGGCCCCGTTTTCTTTATCTTCTTAGGACTCTTATGATGTGCAAGTTGGGGCTCACATTGGTATGTTGCTTGTTCATTTTCCTAGGTTCTGTTCAGGTTTTTGCATTTATTAATCTTTTTCATGATTATTGCTGCTATCCAATGTAATCTCCTGTGTACTATTAAAATTCTATTTACAATATTGCATTTTGCACTTCTATATTTCCCTTTGGGTTCTTTCTTTTAGCTTCTAGTTCTTCCCTGAAAATTTGCTTTATTTTCATTGTGTCAAAAGGATAAATAAATGCTGCTAATTGTTTTCATAATGGGTGCTTTAAAAAGCTCATAGATAATGCTAAATCAACTCAGTTTCTATATGAACTAAATACCCATTACCTCATCTTAAAATTTTTCTAGTTCTTTGTATGAACCTGAGCATTTTGAAAAATGCTCTTTATATTTTTGTTAATGTGTTCAGAGGGTATGGTTCTATTTATGTTCTTTCTTGAGTAGGTATTTACTACACAAAGATTTAGTGTGATGGTCATGCCCTAGTTAGTGGATTGCAATGTTAATAACAGATTATTTGCCCTTCCTTGCTTCCATCTTTTAAAATATACTAAACATAACTATATCATTTCCCCCTTCTTTCCTCCCTCTAGCCCCTCCCATGCTCTCCCATTTCCTTCTCAAACTAATGACCATCTTTTATTTGATTCTTTTTGTTACACATCTGTATCAAGATGCACAAATATATGCAAACAGTCTGCTGAGTCCATTTTTGCTGTTTGTGTATATAAGATTTTAGGGCTGATTACATTGTATTGAATAACAAATCAGGGGCTTATCCCTAATCTAAGCTAATTACCCCTTTCTCTTCACTCATTAGTTGCCTTTAGTTCTTTGTCTATGGCTGGGACTCCATGAATCTTTCCCCATGGCTGTCTAAATAAGACCTGAAAAATCAAAACTTAGTTTTTGAACTAGTACTGTTTTATCAGCCTGGCACATGAGATATTTCAGGCTCTCCTAGTGGGGTCTGTGGGAGAAGGAGAGACTTGTGAAGACAATAGGAAGCAATAACTTTCTTGGGGAGGTCCTTCTCATCATTTCTTCCCATTTACTCTATCATTACCTGGCAAGACTTTGTTAGGCAGAGAGTAGGATCTTCTTGCTTAGTTTAACCTGGGTTTCGGATGTCTCTTAAATAAAGAGTATATGAGAACTATTGAGATGAACATTGTAGATCTGCTTGTTCGAGTGGATGGTCCTTGCCAGTGCTATGAGAGCACTTGGAGTTTCGAAGGGATCAGAGTCCTGGTAGAATGGACAGAGTGCATCCTTAGACTGTTTATTGTGAGCAAGACTCGTAACCAATCCTCCCTTGCTTTGCTATTGGTGTCAGTTGTTCAGGAAGGGATCAGGAACTGATGAACCTACATTCCTTATTTGTTGGTGACAAGAGGTCATAAGATACCATGTCTCTTCTCTACTCCTTTATAACTACAGCAGTGAGCAGCTCTTTAGGTTGTTGCTTGACTTATCCCCATGGTTTATGGTTGTGTTTTGTGCAAAGGAGCAAGTATAGATGCATCTATACTTTCTTATCTGTGAAGGAGGCCCAGCATATATTAATTGTACAAAACAATGTTTTCATTGTGACATTTTCATATATTTACATAATATGGATTGGTTCTATTCACTTTCCTACCCCTTCTTGTCCCTTTCTTCCTGATTATGGTCCCTATTATCTTCCCAAATAGCCACATTTCTATTTTCATGCATTTTTATTTTAACTTGATTCTATATTTGAGAGGACACATGCATCATTTGACTTTCTAAGTCTAGTATATTTAGTTTATCATGATGATTACCAGTTCTGCCTGTTTTCCTGCACATGATATAATTTCACTCTTTATTATGGCAGAATGATTTGTTGGGTGTACCTCATTTTAATTATCCTTCATATATTGACAGACAGCTAAGTTGATTCTGTGTCTTGGCTATTGTATTATATCAGTGAATGTGGGCATCATTAATGTATACTAACATTGATAACTTTGGATATACCCTAAAGTTATATAACTGGATTTAATGGTAATTCTAGTTTCAGTCTATTTTATAGAAGCTATAATAATTCATATTACCACCGGTATAGTTTGGGGGTTCGTTTCCCCCTAATCCTAGCCAGGATTGTTGTTAATTGGTTCTCACTGTTTTTTGCCTGATTATTTTTTTCCTGTGGATTTGGGATTTGACTTATTCTTGCTTTTATGACACTGAAATACCTCTGTGAGTTATTTATTTGCATTCTGTCAGATATTTTTTAATCTAAATCCTCTCAGCTATAAAATTTGATATTACAATTGTCATTGCTATACCTCAAAGTTTCTAATAAGGTGTGTTTTGGTTTTCATTTGATTCTAGGAATGTTTACACTTTCTTCCTGGTTTCTTCAATGGTGTACTGATCATTCAAAAGCAAATTTTTCATTCTCCACATGTCTGTGTAGTTTTTTGCTATTTATGTCTAACTTTATTCTGTTATGATTTGATAATATACAAAAAGTTATTAGTTTTTTCTAGTCAGTAGCACTTAATTTATGGTGTAAAATGTGGTCTATTTTTGTAGAGCTTGCATTTGCTTTGGCTGCTTAGAAGAAAACACATTCTGCAGGGGTTGGATGCAATCATCTATATTAGTCTCTTATGTCCTTTTGGTAAAAGGACAATTTCAGGTGTCATTCTTTAGGTGCTGTCTGGTGTGTGTGTGTGTGTGTGTGTGTGTGTGTGTGTGTGTGTGTGTGTGTGTGTGTGTGATGGGTTCTGTCATTAGGCTGGAACTCACTATTGCAGACTAGGTTAGTTGGTCAGGTGGTCACAGGCATCATCACACCCAGCTTTATGTTTAGGTTCTGAGAGTCAAACCCAAGTACTCATGTTTGCCAGAAAAGCACTTTCCAATGGAGCCATCTTTCCAACCTCAATCCTTATATAATATTATGGGTTTCTTTTATTAAGACATGCTGACCTTTTGAAATAAAATATTTCTTTTATTTTGGGTTATATAGCTGTGTTCGTGTGAGTGCATGTGTGATTGTGTGTTCAGAGACTCATGGAGGCCAGTTATTGGGTACCTCTGGAATTACAGGTGATTGTGACCCTCCTGATTTAGGTACTGGGAACTGAAGGAATAATGCAGGTCCTCTGTAAGAGAAGTATCTGCTCTTAATCTCTGGATGGTCTCTCCAGACCCTCAGGTGACCTACTTTATCTTGACTAATTTTGTGTTGGAGTCTACTTTATCAGTGATGAGTGCACCCACACCTGCTCACTTTGAGTTTCCATTACTTGGTATATTCCTTTACATTTCTGATGGATTCCTTTGTGACCCTTGTTTCTTTCAAACAACAACAAAATAAAACCAGTTGGATCTTGTTTTCAGTGCATCTTGCCAGCCTGCAGCATTTAATTAGACATTGGAGACTGTTTACATTTCAGATTATTGACAAGAAGAAGCTGCTGAATCTTAGACTTTTGCCAGACTGTCTCAAGCATTGTTCATCATCTTCCTTCCCCCTTTTTAATCTTTTACCTTCCCAGTTTACTTGGTTGAACATGCTTGATTCTTTCCAAGTTTTCATTTGGTCATCTATTTCATATATTCTATCCTGACTATTCATGTTTGTGACTCTTTCTTATCCATGTAGGATTTCTTCAAGTGTCTTCTATAATACTGCAGTTAGTGCTCATCTAGAAGGGTCTTTATTCTTCCATTAATTATAAAATATAAATTCTCTATTTAGTAATCTTGGTTGACCATTCTTTACCCATAATCCTCAGAATATATCTTTCCTGTTCTCCTTTACTCCAGCTCCATTGTGGCAGAGGTTTCTCCCATTTTGCCTCATTTTGCTTTCTGTTATTTGCACAATTTTTAATATAAAATATACTATTTCAGAATTTCTTGTGGTTTCTGCCCACTACTTATTGTTATTCGTTGTCTTTTTTAACCACTCATCCCTTTCTCCAGCCACATGCTTGGTGTTTTATTTCAAATTATTAGTGGGAAGTACAATTGCTGAGTGTCTCCGAGCTCCAAATTTCCCTGTCTCTATCTCAATTATGTTTTAAATGCAAAAGACAAAGCTGAAAGTGAGAAGATAGATGAGTAAGGTTTTAAATGTGGACAAAAGAAAACAGCTCAAAACAGAGAAGTGAATATAAGCATGGGGCAGAGAGGAAAAACGATGTCAACTCAGAAACATTTCTAGGCTTAGTAGTAGAAACTTAGGGAACGTTCTTGTCTTCTGTCCCTAATTTATTTTGTGTTTGTTAAATGGAGTTGGAGTATTGGATTTTAGACCCTAGAATTTTATATCCATATGTATAATGAACCCTAATTGTATTATTTTCCAGTAAGGAGAATTTTTACAAATCCTCTTCTTGTGTACATGTAGCTTCAAAATAGTTTCATGGTGATTAATTGAAATTATTTAATATTTGAGAATTGCCTAGAGGATTAATAAGTATCTGTTATGTACATAAAATATCTCATAAGAGTCTTCTTATAATTTATTTTGTATTTAAAAGTGTTTTTCATACAATATATTTTAATCTTATTCTTTTCCCTCTCCCAATTCCTTCCAGACCCTTCCAACCTCCTGACCCCTTCCCAATGTCTTTTTCTCTCTCAAACCAAAATCATCTAAACTGAAAACAATAAGACAAAAAATATTATCACAAAACAAAAACTCAAAGAAGAACAGGGTCCACCTGTATTGGCTAGCTGCTTTCATAGTGTTAAATGAAAATAAACTTTCCAAACTGCTTAGCAAACTTCATGGTGTGTAGCATACAGTGAATGTTACTATAATTTCATGGTTATTCCTTTCTTCCTCAAGATACTTGATAAATTCAGCTTGGTCCTTAATTTTTGATATGCATGGTTTAATGCGAAGGTTGACATAGGCACAGAGAACCAGTGTGTGGTAGGCAAGGTGGGTATGACTTATCTGGGTATGAGGATCTCAAAACGCAGTTAAAATATCCCTGGAAATAAAGTGATAGATATGCCTAGAGCTCCTAACCTGCACCAACCTAGTATACACGCTACTGGAGCTCTGCTTGCCTGCAGTGTTCTGGGCAGATTTCTACTTTTTGCAACTTAAAGCTTGAGTGTTTTTCTAGTATAAGGACTCAAGGTAGAAAAGAAATAGTCCAACTCACTGACAGCATAGCATGTATCCATGTTCTAATACATACCTGTACCCAAAGTAACACTTGGAAACCTGAAAGAGAACCAGATGTTTTCAAGTGGCTGACATATGTCAATATGATCACTCAGCGAAGTGAATTCCGAAGTAGCAATCATGGTTCTAGTTTTTCGGCAGCTGTTATAAAGAGTAGACATAGATGCTTTTATCACGATGGTGAAACAAACGCAAAGAATTAGGAGTGCCATCTTGTGGCATGATCTGTCATTGACATTCAGGAGTCAAAACCAAAATAAAACACTAGTAGAAACTAGATGTTTTCTGTGCATTAAGACCCAATTTGGAAGGAATTCCTGATACTTACTTGTCAAATTAATGAATTAAAGGTTGGATACTAGTCAGAAGAAAATTTAATTAAGGTAAATGTCACCTTCATAGTATATCTGATTCACTGCCCATTGTTAATTGGAAAATAAAGAATAAAATATTGAAGATTTCAAGATTGCCTAGTTCCTTCCTGTTTGGGTCTTGTCAGCTGTAATGAGTATATCAGGTGGAATTTTTTAGTGTCGCTAATAATTAAATTATTAAAAATTAATAAATCATTTAAAGGTCATAAAGAACATCGGTGGCTTCAGAGCTAGTGGGAGTTGTCTATTTTCTATTAAATTAGATTAAATGATATTTCTTATTTTAAATTAAAATAATGTGTGTGTATTTCATCTCACTTAACTTAAAAATATGACTCCAGAGCCAAATATGATAACTGCTTTCTAGCCCTAGCACTCAGGAAGTAAAATTGGAATGGCCATGAAGTCAAATGAACCTGCGCTCCACAGAAGCTTCCTGACTACTGGAGCTACATAGTGAGACCCACTGTCAAAAAGTTAAGGGGTAAAGTGTGGTTCAGTCATAGAGTGCTTGGCTAGCAAGTCCACAGCCCACGTTTGATCCCCAGCAACACAAGACCAATTTTGCTGATTACTTGTGTAGCTGATGAGACAAATGAAGAAAGTCCCTGACTTCCAGGATTTCAATATTCATTTTCTTGCCTTTCAACTTAAAATGTGGACACTTAATATGTGTTCTGTTCTTCTCAATGCTGTTGAGTTTCTAGAGTATGCCACATTTTGTGGAAGGTGCTTGTGGGAGCTCTAGGAAGGCATTAAGAGTTTGTTTTGATGGCTAACAGCAAGTAGTCTGACACCAAACTGTTTTGTCTGACTGTGAATTTTGTCACTTGCCAACTACATGACTTTGGGCAGAAAGCTCTGACATTCTATGCCTCACTTACCTCATCTGTAAATGGGAATCATATCCTGAGGACGTCACATGAAGATTAAATGAGGTAGTGTGTACAGAATAGTCAGAAGAGCTCCTCCATTAGCAATACTGTACAAGTTCTGCATCTTCATTAGCATGACCATCATCACCCACCATCATCATCTCTGCCACTACATAGGAAGGATTTGACTTGGTTTTGTAGCGTAAATTAAATCGCATGCTTTATTTTGTCTTTTCAACATTTTGACCGACTTAGTTAAGTTTCTGCTTTTCTCAGTTACTGTGTGGAACGTGTAGGATCACCCTTATCTACTTCTTTTGACTAGGTTCTCTCCTCTGGAAAGTCCGGACCAGAGGCATGGAGAAATGAAACGATAGAAGCTATGGAGACCCATGTCTCTAGATATAAGGGGCTTGCATGCCAGCAAAGCCTGGATAATCCCAGTCTGTTAGTGTGCGTGCTTGTGTAAAGCTGAGGGAACCAAGAAGAAGCTATAAGAAGTATGATCACCAACATTCAGTTGCTGGCATGGAGTACTTTCAGTGTGCTCTGTAGATATTTGGTCATTGCTATGTGTTCTCAAGCTGTGATATCACCCCTCTGTGACATCTATTTTCCAATAAATTGCTTAATCAGATTTAATTGCTTTGCTATTTCCAATGTGTTTAGAGCAAAGAACTGAGACCATAAACGTTAACTGCTCTCAAATAAGTGTAGTTAAAATTCATTTTGGCTGCAATGGCCAACTCTCCTAACAGCCTTCTCTACTCCAGCTTTGTGAAATGTGCTTAATATTCACCATCTGAGTCTTGAGATCCAACTTCAGTGTTCAGAGGTTTTGGGCTGCAGGGCTCTTATTATTGGCGGGTGATGTTTTAGAATATGCGCTTGACTGAACTGTAGGAAACATAGCAATTTCACCCACCCACAGTCAAGACCGCACTTGCTTCTTTGGCTTTTAGGGATCAAGTGAGAGCAGGGTTTCTCAGCAAGGCCTGCATGTGGCCAAGTAGGGAGAGCACTACTGTGCATCAGGACAGATTTCAGGCCCACTACAAACTGGGCGACAGGCTGTATGATGACCTTAGTGATTTCATGGCTCTGTGTTATATGACTTGTGTCACAGTGTCTGTGCCTCAACTGATCTCTTTCAGTATTTTTCAGAAACTTGTTTGTTTATTTTTTGTTTACCAAATCATAGACGAGTCATCAGCTTGAAATTAAAACAGCGTAGCAGTTACTTGAGGTGGTGATGTGGAAATATTCTTCCCTGCTACTATGACTGGGACCCACCAAAGATACTTTTACATTTAGTTTTGTCACAAAGCCTCAAAGAATAATGTGTTTCTAGATTCACTTGGGAACTAATAATTGCAGTGGTCACACCAGCTTAACATAAGATGTATGTGAAGCTGGAGTAGTTTATGCACTCTAAAGTATTTCAAAGTAATGATCCATTAAATAGGTCACAGAGACTACACGTGGCTTGGCTAAAATTATAGTTAATCAATTGGTGTGAGGCATCAAGTTTCTGACTCACAATGTAGTAATTGGGATCTGCTTTTAAACAGCAAGTAAAAAAAAATTCTGCTCTCATTTATAACTCAACTTATTTATAACTGAACTTGGCAAAGTCTGTCCAATGTCATTTTAAAGAATTCTTATTCTATTCTATTGTACTATTATTGTGGGTGTACATGTGCATAATATCTAGGCACCAGTAATCACATGTGTCAGGGCATACACGTGGAGGCCAAAAGACAGCTATAGAGAGACTTCTTCCCTTCGAAGTTACATGGAATCTTGGGGTTTCTCCCAGGATGTTAGATTTGAGTCTCTGTGTTATCTTTTAGCCCCCATTGTTAGTTTTTAAAGAATAGTTAATGGTGGCATAATTGGTAAAATACTTATTAGGGAAACTGATACAGGAGGATTCCAAGCTTGACATCAGGATAAGACATAAAATAGAGGGAGAAAAAAAGAAAACAGAAAGAAAGGAAATGAAGGTAAAGGAAAATGGAAAAAAAGACCAGGTATGACAAAGGGGGAAAGAAGAGTATAAAAGGGGAAAGAGAGGAAAGAAAAAAATGAAGCAGAAAAATGAAGGTGAGCCTGTTGTTAGGAGGCAGATATACAATGTAAGGAATGAAGGAAAACAGCATAAAAAGTCTGTTTGGCTAAAAGACTAGCTGGAGTTGAGAGTGTCAAAATAAGAGAGCACAAATCGAGCCTTGAAGGTGAAGTTCAATGTCTGAATTTTCTTTTATAGCAGATGCTTTCTCTTCTTTTGTACATGAAATAAAGAAACTTGTGTTAGGTAAATTGCTCCAGATGTAAAAATAACAATAGACAAGATCATATAATCAATATTCATGTCTACAGTATTTATTCTTTTGATGGTATTACATCAGTTCTTGCTTTTATAAAAATATGAAATGCTTAAAGAATTTACACAGGGGCCATGCTAATCTTCCCTGTATCATTCCAGTTTTAGTATACATGCTGCCAAAACAAGCACCAATTCTTGCTTTTATAAAACCCTCGTGCACTGATAGTTATATGTTCCTCAGGGTAGTATTTTAAACACTTCATTTTAAAGAATGCATAAAATGCCTTTGCTGTATGGAAGCATGCACAGAGAAACCTAACCAGTCAACAGCAAACACAAAAGCATTTTCTACTTTTCACATTAACAATGAAATGCATGTGTTACAACAGCCTCCGCAGAACGGCAACACAACCTTGATGTTCTAATATAAATCTTTCCAGAGTTATTTTCATCCTCTCCTTTGGGGACAAAAAGACTGCTCTTGCACCGGACCCAGCTTTTGTTCCCAGCACCCAAATAGTGGTTCATAACCATCTGTAACTCCAGTTCCAGGGACTCTGACATCCTCTTTTGACTTCCACCCATGCTTCACTGGTGATACACACTCATTCATGCAGACAAACACTCATACATACAAAATAAAAATAGGTAAATCTTTTTAAATAAGAGAAAGAAAATCTGCCTTTTCTTCCAGAATCATCACCATGTGCCTTATTGTTTATATCATCTGGCAATCAAAGTTGGAAACAGAGTATTCTCAATTGATTCCCTAATTCCTGACCCAAATGTGCCTTTTATCTGGAAGGGTAGCAGCAATAATCTATGCTAGTTTAACTGTTCATACGCAAAAGCATCACATGTAAGATTTCCAGATTTAGCAAACAAAAATCAAGGCTACTCAATTAAATTTGAATTTCAGAAAAACAACCATGAAATAATAATTAGTATGATTTGTTCTAAACATCGAATAGGACAGACAAGTATTAAGATTCATAGTTCATTTAAAATTCAAATTTTACTGGGCATCTTCTATTTTATCTGGCAACCCTTAATGTGATTTATAAATAATATCCAGATTACATACACAAGAGACAGCAATAAGACCAATTTTTAACTGTAGAATGGGAATCCTGCCTACTGATCGCTGCTTTCTTTGAGACAAAGGAGCAGCAGATGTGAGATTTGGTGAATGGATATCAGCTGAGTATAACCAATGTATAGAACAATTTCAGTAAGAGAAAGGAAACTTTCTAACTCTGTTGATTTGCATAAAGTGTGCTTGTGTTTACTTATTTTATACTTACTTAATTCAGACAAAAGTAGCAACTGAGATCAATTTGTGTCTTAAAATATCCTACTCCAGTCTGGGACCTACTTCCTTCCAGAACTGCAGACACAGAGTTAACTACCAGGCAAAAAGGTCAGTTGGCTTCATGTTTTGCAACCTTACATTCGAGGAAAGGGACACCCAACTTCCCAGTGTCCACACTTTTCATGCATGTGCCTTACTCTTGTCAATTTGTTCTCTCCCATGGTGTGCCTGCTTATAGCAGACAGTTTCTTATAATTTCCATAAAGGCACTAAACTATTTGCCTAGACACACACAAACATTAACACACATTAGCAAAGACATTATTGTTATTTTTTTCTGAGAATGCAGAGATGCATAGGCCCCTTGCTTCTACAGAATGTGATGAGGGATAGACAAGGATCCTTAGTAGATATGTCATGACAAGGTATCTTGCAAAGGACCGAATGAGTACTGGAATCATTAGTGACTTTTTAGGATTTATTGTTGCAGTTGTTTTCGGGTTAAGACATGGCTTTGTGTGGACCAGGCTGGCCTTAAACTTGTTATATAGTTGAGGCTGCCCTTAAACTCCTGATCCTCATTCTTCTGCCTTTAAAGTGCTGGGCCACAGACCTCAATCAACTAAAGTCAGTCCATTTGTACAGATGTGAAAACTGGTATTTCAGAATGGGTGAATTCCACATTATAGCTCCTATGGTTAGTAAACAGCTGTGTCGGGATGTAAAACCACATCTGTTTTGACCACAGCTCCCGTTCTCATCACTCTAAGTTAAGGCCGAAATATCCCAAAGCTTCCCCAGGAGTTACTTCTTTGAAAAATTCTTAGCTGTGACTTTCAGAAATTTATTGTGATGGCTTGGAGTTCTGCTCCTTGCAGATTTTTGAGAAGAAATTTTAAGGTCCCCAAAATGATCATTAATCACATCAATTACTCCTGATCATGTTAGTGAAAGACTGACATATTGTGTAGCACTAAATGAACGATCTTAGGCCCTATCGCAGACTGCCTGAGAGAAAACCTGAATTTTAACAAGTTCCCAATGGGCTTTGTGTTCACATTAAACTTTAAAAATCATCATTGAATGCTGACATGGGGTTATATAGTACTTATATATTGGAAGATAGGAATAATGAGATTATTGTTTTGTTCATTTTAAGAAGGAAAAGAAGTGACTGCTGCAGGCTTACTGAGGCAAAGAGAGCCTGCGAGGAGATGATAATAGAAACAATCTCCTTCATTCACTTTGCTTTTTTTGTACACACTTGCAACATTAGCATGAACTGGATTTACAGTATTCACACACCTGCTGAAGAAAATAGACACCTTAGTTTGCTCCAGTGTAAGGAAACATCAGCCATCTCAGCTATGCCTTTGTAGACATTACAAATTATGTGCAATTTCAAAAAGATATTTAAACACCCTAAATATGGGCTGCATTATCTGGCTTGTAATAGCAGTGTGATTAGCAACAGCAAAGAGAAACAAGTTTGCATTGGAACTTTGTTATCAGGGAAATTGCAACTGCTGCTCAGAAGGTTCCCTCTTGCTCTCCAAGGTGTTTTGTCAACAGGGAAGTGACAGTGCTGAAATTCTCAGCCTCTGGGCTTTCTGGGATAGTGTGTTAGTTACTTTACATGTTTCTGCATCCAAAGAAGTGACAAGATGAAACTCAAGGAAGGGTTTATTTTGGTTTTCAGTTTGAGTTGATACAGTCCATCATGGTAGGTAAGGCTATTCCACGATGGTAAAACTGTGTAGCTGGGACTCTCAACTAAATGTAAAATGTGCATCTGTTTTCGATCACATTAATTTATAAGCAAATCAACATGTTACAATAATTGTGGAAAGGGAGTTTTTTATTGCTTTATAAATAATACCATTCAAAATTTCCACTTCCTCACCTCCTCCCACTTCCCTCCTTCTCCCCCACTCCCCTTCCCCCCTCCCCCCCAGTCCTAAGAGAGGGCAGGGTACCCTGCCCTGTGGGAAGTCCAAGGCCCTCCCCACTCCATCCAGGCCTAAGAAGGTGTGCATTTAAACATACTAGGATTCCAAAAAGCCAGTACATGCAGTAGAGACAAATCCCAGTGCCATTATCATTGGCTTCTCAGTCAGCCCCCATTGTCAGCCACATTCAGAGAGTCCAGTTTGATCACATGATCATTCAGTCCCAGTCCAGCTGGCTTGGGTGAACTCCCATTAGATCAGGCACACTGTTTCAGTAGGTGGACCAACCCCTTGCCCTAGAGAAGTACAGGTGAGATACATGATAGATAGATAGATAGATAGATAGATAGATAGATAGATAGATAGATAGATAGATAGATAGATAGATAGATAGATAGATAGATAGATATTCTAATTCAAATTTCTATAGAACTCTTAGCACACTAATTTGGTTAATAACTGTATTTCATAAAAGAACACTGTGAAAGGGATTCATACATCATGTCAGTGAACATCTAGATAATACATATTTTAGGCTCTGCCATTTTAGTTCTGGCTGCCAAGTTTACTACTGTACTTAGAAAACAGTCATCCCAAAACAAATGGATAAGTCTGTGTTATCATAAAACTGTATTTATATACTCTGAATTTTGAATTTCATCTGATTTCCATAAGCCATGAAATAGGTATCTTTGAGCTGTTTTTGAACATTTAAAAATGTAAGAGTTAGCTTGGTATATGACGTGCTTCTTATGCAAAAATGAAGACCTAAATTCAATATGTCAGCACCTACCCAAAAGCCAATTGCAGCGACACATATCTTTAACTTCTGTGTTTGGAATCAGAGGCAGATGAATGCCAAGGCCTCACTGGACAGCTCATCTAGTTAAAATGGCAAGGTCCAGGTTCAGCAAGATTTTATTGCAAAAATATAAGGTGGAAAGGTTATTGAGGAAGATTATTTTGATGTTAACTTCTAGCCTCCACATGTCCACATAGCCAAGCATACAGAAACACAGAAAGAGAGAGAGAGAGAGAGAGAGAGAGAGAGAGAGAGAGAGAGAGACTACACAAATACATCACACCACACCATACAAATAAAAACAAATACACACACACCACACATACACCAGCACACACACACAGACCACACACATACACCATACATGCAACAACAACAACAACATGAATGTACCACAAACATACAAATGAATAAATAAATGAAAGTAATTCTTGCGGCTATTCTACAGCAGAAGTCAGTGGACCAGGTTTGAAGAGTATAACCCCTTGAGTTTAACAACTCCTGCCAGAAGCAGATTCATTCCTGTTAACTGCCCTGTTGTTTGTAAAAGTTTCCATGTGTAATTAGAAATTTGCTCATTGTCAACTTTCCTTTCAGATGGAATAACTGAACTTGATTTTATTCAGCCAGTGTTTCTGAGGGTTAATTACACATGTTTTCATCAGGAAGAGCTTCAAAGAGTTCATTGACCCTGTCTTAGAGCTAGCATGTTGTCTAAGCTCCTACTCTGTTATCCTGGGCCCCGATCCAGGCCTCTCCACTGATAGAAAGAGTTTCTTAAGTGCTCAACAAAAACCAGACACATAGTCAACAAGGGGTCTTTATAGAGAGAGAAGAGAAGGTCATTTGGAACAAGTCAACTGTAGTGCTAACAGTCTTTCCCCTTTGCTTCTCGGGGCCATATTGTCACTCCCTATGCTGGAAACACATGGCTTCAGGACTAGTCCTATTCTGGAGATCTGCTACCTAATGGCTCTGGGGGCTGGGGACTTCTTTAAGAATTCCCCCAAAGTGCCAAGACTTTACATCAGGTGACATGTCCAAACCAGATTTATTGAACTTGGATCTACTTAGCTGTAACCATTATTATATGCCAGATGTTGCACATTTTAAGGCATGCTTTCATTTCATCTGCACAAAAGCCTGTCAGGTAAATAGTACCATCATCCTCATTTTATAGTGGGGCAAACCAAGACATAAGAAGAGTCTGCACATGTCCATGTTGAATAGCTTGTTAAATGGGCTAAGATTGAGATCTAAGGAGTTTGACCACTGATACGAATATCTAAGCCCAAACACTCTGTAGCTTTTCCAAAGGCCAGAATCCAATATTTTTACATCCTAACTTTAGTAACAGATTAGAATCATTGTGGAGAAAGCATAGATTTACTCTCAACTGCTGGCCAATTGCTTGGGCATTTTTTCCTTATCCAACAAGTTGTCTCTCTCACACATACAAAAACAATGAAATTAAAACTCATCTGTCTTTTTTTTCCACATTTAATTTTTTATTATTGCATTATAAATAGTACCATTCAAAATTTCCACCTCCTCCGCTCCTCCCATTTCCCTCCCGCTTCCCCACTCCCCCTCCCCTTTCCCCCTCCAGTCCTAAGAGAGGGCAGGTTACCCTGCCCTGTGGGAAGCCCAAAGTACTTATTTTAACAATTTTTTCTAAATAGAAAAAATTAGGCTTCTAAATAGAGATATTATAAAGTATGGAATTATGCAATCCTTCCACATGTATTGAATATCAGTTAATATAAACAAAACAACCTTGGGGCTTTGGTACCAAACCAAAGAGGAGTCATATTGATGGAGGAGATGCTCAAATCTCTACGGTGAGGTAAGACTGCCACATGCAGATATCTGTAGTGATATTTCATTTTTATTTTAATGAATAAAGCTTACCTGAAGTTCAGAGAGTAAAACAGTCCCACTGGCCAGCCTTACAGACCAGGCAGCAATGACACACTCCTTTAATTCCATTAGCCATAGAATCCAGGTGGTAATGGTGCATGCCTTTAATCCCAACCCTGGAGAGGAATACAAAACAGGAGGTGATAGGTCTCAGTCACAGTCTCATTCTGAGATTCCTGGGGGGCAGGATTGTCATTTCAGACTGAGGTAGAGTTAAGAACCAGTGGCTGGCTGTTTTGCTTTTCTGACCTTCAGGTTGAACCCCAATATATGTCTCTGGGTCTTTCTTAATCATGTTACAGATATCTATCCAAAGGCTTTACTATTCAAAATAATAGGAACCAGCTCAATACAGCTAATGAAATTTAAATTAAGTACAATTAAATCAATTTGAAAATGCAGTTCTTCAGCTGCACTACCCATGCTTTATTACTCAATGACCATATATAACAAGTAGTTAGCGTATTATATAGCAAAAGTAGAACATTCTTGCAATCCCAGAGAGCTCTACTGGACAGCCCTGATTACTGATCTGGAGAGAGGACAAAAAGAGAGATATTGACAGACCTTGATACCACTTACCAACAGAAGTCAGAGAATGGAAAACAGAGGTAATAATGATGATAGCTAGCAAGATTGCTAGGAAAATGTATGGTCAGGAAAGCCAATGACAGAAGAACATCAAAGAATGAAGTGTGGATCTCAATGTCAGTGCCACCAAGGAGACTTGAAGTTAAGGATTGAAAAATGTATTCTATATTTCGGTAAATAAGTGGTTATTTGGTGCTACCTTGGAGGGCACTGCTGATGGAGCTAATTTCTCCCTGGTACAGCGCTAGAGAGGGCTCCTCCCAAGGCTCAGGCACTGTTCTCAAAGCCTGTGTGCAGATGTGGTACATAGACACATCTTTCAACTTGGTTTTTGAGAATTTGATTGTGCCAATAGTTGTAATATACTGTAGATGGCAGTGTACAGCATGCCTCCTAATTTGCCTGCAACTCCGTGTCCTACTTAAGGCTTTTAGTCTTGACCATTTCCAGAGCAATTCAGAAATGGCAAAGTGCTCAGAGCCCTAGAAGGGAAGCATTAACCAATTCAATGATGGAATGATGGTGATTAAGTTTGGTAATGAGAACTTCTAAAAACTCCCCAGCTTGGTGTGATAGCAAGCCAAGGCAAGAAGATAACTGTGGGTTTAGGAGATCAGCCTGGTCTAAATAGTAAAATCTTGTCTCATAAAATTAAAAACTGTGATCTTTGTCAAAATGCTTCATGAGTAGTCATTAAGTTTTGAGTTGCACATGTGAGAGACCAGACAGTACTGTGGAGACTTTCAAATCTCAAGCGCTGTCAGCAGTATTGGCACAGGCCTTATTAATTGACTGAAATTTGCTCCCTGGGTTCCTTCTAGGCACACTTAACCTGCTGCTTCTGCTAGATCAGGCCAGAGAGAAATTTAAATCTGCATATTCAGGAGTCCTGCCTTCTACCCTTTCGCATATGTTTAGCTGAAATGAGGTTGTGGCTCTCATGGTAAGAGCTGTGTGCAGGGGCTTTGGAAGCCCTCTGCCAGTTGCTTTCAGATGCAGTAATTAAAGGACAACCTGAGGATTGGGAATTTGGGTCGCTGTCCTGGCAGGCTGTCCGTTTCTGTGGGAAGATGTAGCATCCTTTCTCATGTGCTGTTCAGGAAGGTTAGCAGAGACCTTTGCCTTCCATTCCTTGCAGTTGCACAGGAGATAATTACAGAATGCTGTTTCTGAACCTACCCATAGTGGGTGAAAGGGTAACATTTTCTTGGGTTAGAATCCAGCCTCCTTCCTACCTGTGTCTTTCAAGATAAGATGTTTCCCCTTGTTGATATGTTCTTGTGTGTGTGTCTGGTGTATGCTTGTTCATGCATGTGTGCTTACCTGTGTGTGCACTTGAGGAGGCCAGAGGTTGACTTCAGTGTCTTCCTTGCTCCATTGGGAGTTAGGGGTTGGGGAAGAGAGGAAAACTGGGTTTCCTGCAATGTTTGGTAAAGTCCCCAGGGAATGGAGGTAGGCTGAGAGAACAGGCCACTGCAAGTGATCAGCTACAGGGCTGGGCATGAGATTGGGGAAATTGTAAGAGAGGACAGGAAGGAGAGTGAAGATCACTACTTGATTCTCAGAGTCACGTGGCTGCTGGCTTTCCAGGTGGAGAATGTTTTTGGATACAGGCAGTTGACATAAAAGGGAGAGTCCTGACTGACAGATATTTTCAGAAGTTGGGAGAAGCATTCATTTTTGTTTAGATTGGCCCTCACTTGATTGTTCTGGGGCTTCTTCCTTCCTTTCTTCTTTCCTTCCTTCCTTCCTTCCTTCCTTCCTTCCTTCCTTCCTTCCTTCCTTCCTTTCTTTTGTAGATTTTTCTAAGTACTTCTCTTCTGGTAGAGTGTTAGAAAGTCTGTGTAACAATTTAAACATGCATCCTCATTCAACTCTGCCATTGACTCAGTAACTTATGGATAAAGACCCTGTGGAGCATTGTGATCAAGAAGGATACTTGGAAGCCCACAATGAGACGTCCTACTAGCTCTGTGGTCTTGGACAAGGTAGCTAAGCACTCTGAGCCTCAAGGTGCTGGGAGGGCTAACCTGCTAGCCCTCTCTGTCTTGTAGCCTCCAATGAATGGTGGGAGGTTTTTTTTTTCTTTAATCAAATCTCTACCACTCTGTCCCATCCAGATGGAAAAGCTCCAGAAGCTCGTTTTTCCTTTTGGTTGGTTTTGAGATAGAGACTTAATATGTAGTCCAGACTTACATGAGATATGGGATTCTTCTGTCTCAGTCTTCCAAGTTCCAAGATCCCAAGTGTGTACCACCACATTGAGTTTCAGAACTGCAGTTCAGTATGTGAGGCCAACACCTAGGCAGATTTGCCTTAGCTGCCTGCTCCTTTGTCCATGGATCAACACTGGAACTCAAAAGAAAGAAGGGCTTGATGTAGAGAAATGGCTTTTCACATGCTTGCAAAGAGCTTTGATTTCCCATCTTTCACTTTAGAACTAGTGTACAATGCGTACATAGACACACAAAGACATTCAAAGTGTCTGGTGTCACATGTTTGCTTATTCCATTTATAGTGAATGCAATGGACTGATGGAAGACAGGGTAAATGTACTTAGTGACCTTCAGTGAAATGATTTTGTATCTGGATGTGTTGACTGTGCAACAAGTTCAAGAGCCAGAATACTTATTTAGCTTTAACAGTCATCTGTCCATATACCCTGACTGCACCCTCACATAACCCACTGACATGCATGACACCTTGTAGAGTTTCCAGTACATAGCAAGAGTCTGTCAAAACCTTTCATTTATACAGTCACCTGGTTAGACATTATTCAGAATAGAAGGGGTGATAAGATTTTGGCCTTCAGAAGTAGCAAGGAAATTGACAATTATTGAATGTCTCAGATATTTTTCACTCTTAGACCTACCCACACATCCCTAAATGATAGGTGAAGAATTAATACTCTAAGCAGTGACATAATTCCCCAAATTCACCAGGCTTCTAAGTAGCAGAGTCAACGTGGGTCTGACTTACAAGTTTGCATACTTTCTATTTCCTCATGTTGGGCTTGGGAAGTAGGAGAGCAGGATATCTGACCCCTATCCCAGTAGCTATCAGCAATCAACTGTAGTAAGGAGGAGAGGGCTGCGTTTTTGGTGCCCGGCTTCCGGCATAGGGCCCCTTGTTTTGTTTTCCTGGCTCCCGGTGCCTGAAATAATTACACTGAAACTGTATTTATTTAATTACTGCCTAGCCCATTAGTTCTAGCCTCTTCTTGGCTAACTCTCACATATTTGTTTAACCCATTTTTAATAATCTGTGTATCACCACGAGTATGTGGCTTACCGACATAAGTCTAACCAGTGTCCATCTTGGGCCGAAAAAGTATGACATCTGTCACACTATCCTTTCTCCCAGTATTTTGTTCTGTCTACTCCGTCCACCTAAGGGCTGCCCTATCAAAAGGCCAAGGCAGTCTCTTTATTTAACCAATAAAAACAACAAAAATACAAAAAAAATCCTACACCAATCAACAGTTGTTGTGAGAGGGAATAAATTTTCCTCATTGGTGTAGTCATTACAAAGTTGTCCATGATCTAGAAAATAACCCTGTATGCACATGCAAGCAAGAAACTAATTGAGTTATTGAGAGAGAGAGAGAGAGAGAAAGAGAGAGAGAGAGAGAGAGAGAGAGAGAGAGAGAGAGAGAGAGAGAGATGAAATATGAAAGTAGGATAAGATGTTTGGGGAAGAAGCGTTCCAGAGGATCAACAGGGAACAAGAAAGGGTAATGGTGGTAAATATGATTAAACCATATTATACATATGAGATTATCAAAGAATAAAGTAAAATTACATATACTTGCATTGTATTTGTTTATTTTGTGGGGCCTGGAACATGTGTCACAATGCACATGTGGACGTCAGAGGACAACTTGTAGAAGCTGGTTTCCTCTCAACTGTGTGGGTCTTAGGGATCTAACTCAGGTTTTCAGGCTTGGTAGTAAATTCCTTTACCCACTGATCCATCTCACAGGCCCCCAAAGTATATTTATTTTTAAAAAGAAGGGGGACAGTAGTAATAATACAGTCCCCAGAACTTGACCTTGGAGAGAGACAAACAGTGGCTCTGCCAGACAGGGCTAAAGACATCCACTTTTCTGTCTCCATGTCTCTTAACAGTGAGCTGGAGCCTTGGGGCTGCTTCTCCATGTTATCTTTCTTCTCAGCCTATATTCACAAGCCATTCTTCCCTTGTTTGCTTGTCCAAGGAAACAGGTGATGAAAAAAGCACACAGGAGGTGTCTGCCGGAGCAGTGTCCTGTTTTGCTTGCTATAAATACATCCCTCTCTCAGGCAGTTGCCATAAATGGCATTTTATAGGGAAGGTGACCAGTTGGAAATAATGCCTAAAGAGATGTTAGGATACAATAGCTTCTTGGTGAACACAGTGCTCCCATTGTAGAAGGTTAGGGATGCGGATATCTTGAAACAGAAGTGGGTTTATTATTGGTTTTGTGATGTCATCTGTAGCCCATGACCAGAGGATGTACAATTAATCAGAAAATTGCTGCTTTATTTATGAACAAAGAATCCAGTGACTCAGATGAACCTGTATTGAAACTGAGTGCAGGCTATATGCAAATAAAACGTTAACCCTTCCAGCTTGCACTGATTCCAAAAGCACTGTAACCTGCCTTTTATTTCCATGTCAGTCCTGAAGAGTACATGTGTAATGAAGGAATCTGCCTGTTCTTTGGGTCTGCCTGGTAGTCAAATGCATTTAAATTAAAGTATATGCATACTTTCCTAAAGTGACTAATAAAGGAAATGGATGGGCAGGAATTTATTCACAGAACTGCATTTCAGTATTTTCAACTAGCAAATAGACAAAACATTGATTGTGGATCTATCATTTCATTAGCATAAGTAAAATGCCCATTATATGAGATAGAACACATATATTGATTCTGTCTGTATTCTTTTAACAAAGATGAATGTTTTTTATTTATGAGAGTTTTTGTAATAAAAATGATTATTTTTTTGCTGAAAAGCAACCAAGAATTAAGGGTCTGTTGTGCTCTCTCTTTCTCTCACTAAGATGCCTGAGGCAGGAAAATTTGGTTGAAGGTCAAGACCAGCCTGGGGTACACATTGAATTTCAGGCCAGTCTAGGCTAGAGTAGAGTCCTCTATTTCAAAAATATAACAGTGAATGAAAAGAAATGAAAACAAAGAAACAAAAGAAAAGGGGAAAGAAGCAAAAAGAACAGAGGGCTGTGGGACAGAAAAAGTATCAGGAATAGAACATCAAGAAGAGACAAATGACCTGGCTGGTACCTCCTGGATGAGAGGAGGAATTTAAGATTCTTTTCTGTCATTACTTGCTCTAGGGAAATAGACATGCTGAGGGAGCTGGGAGGGGGCAGAGAAAGAAAAAGAGAAGAGGAAAGGGGAGAGGAGACTGAAAAGGAGAAGGGGTAGGGCGGGGAAGGGCGGAGCCAGAGAGGCAAGGCCAGGAGAGGAGAAAATGTGAGTGAATAAATGCTGGTCACTAAGACTAAGAGTTTTTGTATCACTTGTCAGGTCAGGCTGAACTGGTGAGTTTTCAATGTTTACTTCATCCCCTATTTAGACTGTGCCTGGAAAGACTGTATACAAAGGTTGATGATCACTAGGAGAAAGTATAACTTCCACATACAGGGGAAGTGTCTTGAATCAGTAGATGTGACTTGTAACACGGCAATATACGCCAGGCTCCTTTCTCTTCTGTGAGGTGTATGGAGGGAGGGGTACTAAGCCCTGGAAGTGTGATGGGAGAAGGGTACTAGGTGACATCTATGGGGTTTATGAATTGCTCACTGACTCTGTTTTTTATTTCCTACTAAGGAAAAGTCTAGTCACCATAAGATCCTAGCTGATTGGGCACATGAGACCTGCCAGTTTAGCACAGCTGCTAACAGCAGTCGGACCTCTGGAGAACAACTGACCTGGGTTCTCGGACCTCTGTTTTCTTTGCTGTGGGGCAACTCAAGTATCTTTGCTTCAATCCTTGTAGAAATGAGTGTAGCAACAGTCCTGTCTTGACGTTGCAAAAGGAAATGAATTGGGCACTCCATGGTGACCCACTTGTCACACTGGGTATATGGTAGAAACTCAGCAAATGGTCCTCCCCCCGACTCACTTGGAGTTTTCATTCTACTCCCCCATGTCCTTGTCCACTTCTCACTGTAATCCTCAGTATACCATGCCCCTTATTAATCTAAATGCTTCCATGTCGAAAGTCCTGTGTGAGACATTTTTATTTTGCTGTATTTCTTCCTGCACTCATGCCAAGTCTGGTATACTCATTGCCAACCAAGTCTTCTACCTTATACCTATTTCTAGGCACAGTGAGTACAACTCCCAGAAAATTTCTATCCTTTCCTTTAAGCCTCCAAATGACATTTTGCTAATAATGGAAAGTGAGAAAATACTGATTTATAGGTTTTTCTCAGAAATGTACTAAGGTAAACCAGGTATGGTGGTTTATATTGCAATTCAGCACTCAGTAGGTAGGAGTATTGCTGTGAATTTGAGTCAGCCTGGAGTACGAAGTGAATTACAGGTCAACCTGGACTACAGAGTAAGAACTTGTCTTTAAAAAATGGAGAAGGACAGGGATGGAGAGATGGCTCAGCAGTTAAGAGCGCTGGCTGCTCTTCCTGAGATCCTGAGCTCAATTCCCAGCAACCACATGGTGGTTCACAACTATGGGCAGTGGGATCTGATGCCCTCTTCTGGCGTAAAGGTGCAAATACAGACAGAGCATTAACACAAAATAAATAAACCATTTTTTAAAAAAATGGAGGAGGGAAGTAGAAAAAAGGAAGGAGGAAGGGAGGGAGGGGAGTAAGGGAGAGAGAAGGAGAGAGAGAGAGAGAGAGAGAGAGAGAGAGAGAGAGAGAGAGAGAGAGAGAGAGAGAGAATAAATTTACTGAGGTATCACACTGGATTTAATTCCCCTCGTGGATGTATATTCAATGTCTACTAAATTCAGAGCCTTGTAAGCATCTTTCAAGAAAACATAGTGGCAGACACTGCACAGAAAGCCCCAGTGATGAGGGAGGGTTGGAAATGAGATAAAGTTGGCAGAAAGAGCTCTGAGAAAGCAGTGACCAACATAATAACATATGTGCTACGACCTAAGAGTCGAAGACTCCATACTTGGTCCTCCAGCAACATGTGGTTAGATGCCAGGTAGTCAGTGTCACAATAGGAATGCAGAAAGCATTGTACTCATTTCCTGTACCTCCTTCTGTGTCTCTGCAGCAGCAATTTGCCTACAGCTCTCCTATGTCTCTGGGATATACTACATCACTCAGGAAAAGACCTTATTGCATATTGTAGTCCTCAAGAAAGACTTCAAGGGACATAGTCCAGCCTGGAAGTGGGCAAAGGACATGAATGAGACAAAGAAAAAGAGGCGATTACAAATGGACTGTGTGGAGCAGACAACAGGAGCACAAGGCAGAAATAGGCATGGTTGGTCATTAGAGGAGGGGTCACAAAGGGAAGAAAGCACATAGGGAAGAGGGCAAGAGGGACTTCCACAGTGCAGCAGAAAGGAGGACCTTGCAAGCCAGACTGAGCAGTGCAATGATGTAACTGTACCCCAGGCAGCCTGGCTTGCACGAAGGCTTCACTTGCCAAAAGGCTGAAGCAAGAGGATTATGATTAACTAAGAGAAAGTGATTCATTTTCAACGCTTTCCCCGTCCTTGTTAGAAGCATATGACCCTGGGTTTCTTCTTTTCCTTTTCTTTTTCTTTTATTTTTATTTTGTTTTTGTATCCTGTGAATCCTCTTTGCTGCAAATTGTTTAGAAAGAAGTGAAAACGGGTGTCAGGCTGCTTGAAGGAATAATCATTAGCTAATGCTGCCATCTCCAGGAAGCTGCCTGCTAATACCAGGCCGACTGCAGTAGGCCAGCCTCAAACAAGCTGCCCAGTAATGCTCCTCCTGCCTTCCACACAGCTGCACTGTCTCAATTGGCTTATCCAGCTTGAAATTTGACTGCACAGCTGGAGGAGAGGAGAAGCTGCCCAGGGCTTTTAGCATCTGCGACTTTCAGCTGCCTTCTCTTTTCTCTGGTCTGCCAGGAATCTGTAGCAAAAGTCAAAAATTAAATAAAGGATGAGAAGGTCCTTGTGATTGTTTGCTGGTGCTACCATAATTTAATACTAGATGTCTTTACCACTTCTAGAGGCTAAACATTGAAGATCAGAATGTGAGGAGGTTTAGATTCCTCTGGGATTTCCAGGCTCTATCTAACTCAGTGTAAACTTGGATGAGTTTTCCTTTGTGTGCATACATCCCCAACCTTGGCATGTGCTAATCTCTTCTTAGAACTCCAGTCAGATTGTCTTAAGGCCCACCCGAGTGACCCCATTTTAACCCAGCCACCTGAAAAAGACCTGCCTTCAAACACAATGACATTCTGAACTATTAGGGCTTCATCAACATGTAAATAGGGGTAGCAAAATTAAGCACAAACTACCATAGTGCTAACTGAATATTCTTATTCTTTCTCGCTCTGGATCTTTGTTTCCCAATTATTACCAGAAGAAACTAGAGCTGATCATATAGATATGATGTACCTGGTATACCAAAAATTCTAGCTGCCCAGAAGAAAACTTCAGAGGTGTTTAGCACGAAGAAATTGTGCAAAACTTGAAATACAGTGAACCAATTTGATGTTGTGCCAATGCTTCATTTATTTTTTAATTTCATAAGATTTATTATTTAAAAAGCTTGCAAATAAATAAAAACATCATACAGCAAAGTAAACGAGACCCAGAGACTATACAACTCAGTGAACTTCTGTACAGTTGGAACCAAAGCTGTGGGGCTTTCCATTGAATTGTGCACTTTCAGGACTAAATTTATTTTGTGCACTTATCAGCCAGAAAAAGATCTAATACAGAATTAAAACTAGAAAAGCAATTACCTTTATATCCTCTTTCATAACTCCTTCCTATTACCTGCACTGAGCCCTTCCTATCCTCATATACTTAGCCTTTCTTCTCCTCTTTTCTTCATGTTATACTGTGCCCACATATACACTTGTCCATACATTTCATATATACACACATATTTCTATGCACTGTTGACTAGATTCCACAACAAATCACCTAGCAAAACCTTCACTTTAGTCAGCATAGGAAGGGTTTTGCTAGTGAAAGGAAAGCTGCACCATCCCACTCTTCTAAGACAGCAGGCGGAGGTCAGTTGCCGTGATAGAGCTATAGCGGGAGGCATCCCTACATACACTGCAAACAATAATTCCAGATAACAGGTTTAGAAGGATGCAAAGCTGAGGGGAAGACAAAGGTAGGAAGTGGCAGCCTGGAAACGGAAAGAAATTTGGCATGGCTGAGAAAGGAAGGCAAAGGAGTCAAGTGAATCAAGTTAGCAGTGATGCTTGTATCTGTTCGGTATTGTCTATTATGTACTGAGAACAGAACAGAGAGCCAAATAAAATCCCATGTCCTCATATAGCCTGCTTTTCAATGGATATATATTCTTATTGGGTTTTCCTCCAGTTTTAAGCAGAATATTGTTATTTACATATATGTAGCATACTCCCTGATTAGAAGAAACACAAGTAAAGAAGCTTCTATCCAATAATCACTTGTAGGCCTGCATGTTAGTCATCTATTGCTAACATAGTAAATATTGATAAAGTTGACTGAATAGGAAATTTCTTGATATTTTGACCAGAGGCCTTTGTTTTGTGAGTTGCAGGTCCTAAGAACAGAAATCCAGTTGTGTGCTCGCAGCAAGTCTTCCTCCTCCTCTTCCTCCAGAAGGCTGAGTTACAATGCATTGCTCCTTAGAGGGCAGGAAGACATGAG
>PVIU01004287.1:101051-129545 GCA_004026605.1 Ondatra zibethicus
CCCCCTTGGAGCTGGAGCTACTGGAAGTGCTGAGCCACCTGAATTGGGTGCTAGGAACAAAAGTCTGGTCTTCTACAAAGAACAGCACATGCTCTTATGCACTGAGCCATCTTTGCAGCCCTGGCTGCTGTGATTCAATGGACTAAACTAGTCTTGTTAATTTGGTAGCATTGGCAGCCAGGTCACATCTCAAGGCTACTTCCATATACATCACCTAGACTGGCTATCAGCTTAACCCGAGTCATTTCAGGAAAGAAAAAATTGTATTTATAGACGTTAGACTTACATTCCAATATTGCCCAGATTTGGCCACAGAAATAGAAAGGTTGAGATGATTGTAGAATTCATACGCTCAACTCAAATGTTCCAGGAGTTTTATGGTTTGGTATTGTTTATTTTCAGCCGAATTCAGTTCTTAAAACTCATGCATTCCAAATAGGCAGAGTCTTGATAAATCAGATATGTCCTGATGGCTGCACTCTACAAATCCAAAGTATCGAAATGGAAAAGTGCTCTCACGACTATGCCATCATTTCCACAACAAAATAATTCCTCACATATTTGCTATATCTATATTCTTATCTGATAATTGAAACTAAGTAATTGACAGTGCCTCCCTTCTCCTGCAAGTGGCTGTGTAGCTTTCATGGGTGTGACAAACACCTGAAAGAAACCACTTAGAGGAGGAGGAATTTGGACTCCTGATTTCCGAGGTTGTGGTGCATGCTTGGCTGCTTTTGTTACTCTCAGCCTGAGGGGAGGCAGAGAGGGCATGGTGGGGCAATACTGCTCACCTCATGCTAATCAGAAGGCAGGAAGAGTGAGGCAGGGAGGGGCTGACAACAATGGATTTTTTCCAGCCTACCTCCCCTGTTACCTCCTTCTTTTAAGTAGCCTTCAACCACTGCCTTTCACTTCCTATTATTAATCCGTTAGTCAGAGGCCCCTTACCCAATCACATCTAGAAACGCCCTCAGCAACACATACAGAGGCTTGCTTTTCCCAGTCCAATCAAGTTTGTAATCAAGATAAACCATCGTAGGGACTAAGTCACAGTAAGGGGAAAAAGAAAAGAAAACCTTCTAGCATTCATTCTTTGAGAATGACAACATTTCAAGACAATGCAAAAATTGAATACCTATTTCAGTTTCTTAGTGCCTAGAACTATGCCTGGGATCCATTGCACTCTCAGTAAATATCCAATGTATGAATAACAGGATCAAACACACAAACACAATATGAAAAATGAAAAAGCCTGTAATACTGTCAGTTGCCTAGGTACATATTTCACATTTTAAGATTATTTTCATGTTCCAGCTATAAAACAATCATCAATAAGAATGAGTTATGGAAGGTGCTGATTCAAACATAGATACCTCTGACTTTTCCTGACAGTGAGAAATAGCCTCAGAGGATAAATGTCTGTAAAATAAATTGTTCACAAAAATATATTTTGGATTAAATCCATGGTCCATGCTTTGACCAAAACAATGCGAAAGGTTTGTGCACTTCAAGGCAGTGTTAGGTGGAAGAGCTCAGCTGCAGGGGTTTGGGGGCTAGACAGCCCTATGTATGACCTCACTGATAGAAAGGTCACTGATAGGGTGGTCTTGTTTAGTTGGTTCTGGGTGTGCCATCTTCAGACTGCTTGTTCACACTTGAACACCTCTACCTGACCATGCATGTTTATGTACAAATTACATATGTCTATATCTAATGTCTTACATTTGAATTATTTGTCAGTATACACACGCATCATATTTAAATTGAGTGATGAACCTAAATATGCATGACCTTGCAATATGCTCTCCTTACATCTAATTGTCGCATGGCTCATGTGAGAGTGGAGAAATCTCTTATCTAGTATGGACCATCATAGGTGCTCAGTAATATGCTGGGCACTGCCATGCCTTATAAGTATATCCGCTGCTAAGTTGTGCACATGTGTGACTGGTACACACCCTGGCCCAAAGTAATTAGTTTTTAGTATCAGAGCTGGGTGTAGTGGTACACACCTTTAATCTCAGAGAGGGCAGGCAGATCTGTATGAGTGTGAGGACAGCCTGATCTACATAGTGAGTTCTCAGACAACCAGGCCTGCATAGTGAGACTCTATCCAAAAATTCAGAAAGCTTTGGCCTATAGTGGTTACCTGCTACTCACTTTTAAAATAATGTTCAGCAAGTTTATTTTCCTTACCTGTACAAAATAAAATGGGGAATGAACTCCGCAGTTCACTGTTGCAATGGATGATAACACCCGCACGCATCTTAGACTACTTTCTGACACCCCCTTCTGTCTCATGGCTCCATCCTGAGTCCTTAACTAACTTCTTCAGATTCTCCATCCACATCAGACCTGTTGTCCCTTGTATTTTCTCAGTCACTGCGTGTATGTTTTCATTAAGGCTGTCATCATTGCTCTTTTAGGCAGATGACAGTCTCAAAAGTCTTTCTTCCTCTAGCCTTAAGATGTTACCACTCACTACATCAGACTTCATGCTACAGCCAGTGAGATCTTTCTAAACTGCTCGTCAAATCAGATGCATCCCTTGCTCCAAACCATAGCTTCATTCTTCTCTGGCATTCGGTACTCTCAAGTGCCTTCGTTGGCCAGGAATCTATAGAAGAGATGACCACTAGCAACTTCCACAGCGTAATCATTCATGCCATCCCTAGCATTCTGTGTTCCAGCCATCCCTAGCAACTTTGTCTTAAGTCTTTGTACTTGGTCCCCATACCTCAAATCTTCTAAGATTCTATAGTCTAAAGAAAACAAGCCTTCAAAATTCATATTCAAACCCCTGCTCTAAGAAGGGCTTCTCTGATCACCCTGGGACTTCATCTGTAATTAAAGCCTTGTGACTCATCTCTGTCACTACACTTACCAACTTGTATACACAGGCATGTGTGTTGATCTCTTTCTCCTGGGAGCTAAGAGCCCATTGGAGCAGAGGCTCTTTATGATTCCTTTAGATTCTGCATGTTTATAGAACAGTTACTCTTCTCCGTAATTGTCTCCTGCTCTTCCATCATGTCTCCGCCTCTGGGACGCTTTCTTTAACTCCAGCCTCTCAACTCAGGCCAGTTAATGAGTTAGATGCCCATCCATGTAACAGAGAACTCCTTCATATAGTTGGGTTTCTTTTCCTCTCCTCTCCTTTCCTTTCTTATCTTTCTACTTTTCCCAAAGCCCAGAACTACAATGAAGGTCCAGAATCCCCATTTCTAGGACAAAAGACTTCTTTATAGAAGGGAGGGCCTTGGTCTTCGAAGTGAAGTGCCAGACTTTGTTGACTCCCCATGGGAAGACTTACCCTCTCTGAGGTATGGATGGGGAGGTGGAGTGGGGGAAAGTGAAAGAAGCAGGAGGAGGGGAAGAGGTGGGAATGTAAAATAAGAAAAATTTATATTAAAAACTTCATAAAAATTTATATTAAAAACTTCATAAAGCAAAGAAAACCAGCCTACAAACCACAATCCCAGGGAACTTAGACAACAATGAGGACACTAAGAGAGACTTACATAGATCTAATCTACATGGGAAGTAGAAAGTAGAAAAAGACAAGATCTCCTCCTGAGTAAATTGGGAGCATGGGGCCTTGGGGGAGGGTTGAAGGGGGGGAGTGGGCAGGGAAGGGAGCAGAGAAAAATGTAGAGCTCAATAAAAATCAATTAAAAAGTAATAGAAAAAATTTCTTAATATTAAAAAGAAGAAAAAGAGTTGAGTTTTGCCATTTTTTAAATACCAAGTATCCAAAACCCTGCCATTGGGAGCTGCAGATTGACTCAGGAACTTGGCCCTTGGCTAGCCCCGCAGTTCCACTCCCTGCACCACCTCTACATTGGTTTCCCATAATGCCAAAAGCGTTTGCCTTTCATCTTGACTGGGTCACCTTCACCTATTTGCTTGTCCTTTTATTGCCCACCTTGTTCCTAGGTTCCTTGCTTTCCAGCGAGTGCTGGCAGTTTCCCAGACTAGGCCTTGAGAACCCAGGTTATTGCCAGTGGCATGGTCTCTGCGTTTTTAAGAGGAAAGCACACAGATGAAACCACTTTGAAATAGAAGCTGCTGTCTCTGCCCAGGCTACAGTAGTCTGGGGAGACACTGAGGGAGTATGCCAGCCTTCTCACAAACTGCTTTACTTGGGTACGCTGGCCAAGAAGAGGAAAATGGAAGGAACTAGCCCTTGTCAAGTGCCTATATGTTAGGCACTATAGTAGGTGTTTTGTATTATGTAACAATGCTTTTACAACCACGCTAGGAGATGGGAACTCTATATTCATTGCACAGGGAAGGAAACTGGAGTAGAAAGAGATGAGGAAATAGGTGCAGAGAAAGCATAGCTTCCAATGAGACGCAGACTCCAGATCTTTTCTGTGTAGTTGCAGAGACCACACTTTTCATTACTTTGCCACTTGCTTCTTGGTGAACATAAAGGGTAAATCCCACCTTCGTTATGTTTCCACACAAGGTGCCATAGATATCAATAAAAAACAATTACTGCTAGCCCTTCCCCTAACTCCAGAGCCAAACATTCATGGAAATTTCTTTATAGGTAGCAGAACTAGGTACCTAGGCTGTGTTCCAGGTTTTGGTAGGGTCCTTTTCTTAGAGACAGGGTTTCACTGTGTAGCTATAGCTGGCCTGAAACTCATTATGTGAACCAGACCAGCCTTGAGCTCACAGAGATCACCTGCCTCTGCCTACAGAGTTCTGGGATTAAAGGTGTGAGCCACCACACCTGCCCTGTCTGTATCTCTCTTTCTTTTCATTTATTCTATGTGTCTTTTACATCATGTATCTTGATCCTATTCATTTCCCTGTCCCTTTGCATCCACCCTCTGCCCCTGCACCCATGCAATAAAACAAAATTCGAGAGAAAAAGGGAAAAATTAAACATCTCATCTGGAAGCTTCAGTGGGACACAGTGAGTCTCATTGTAAACCCTTTGGTCCATATATATTTACTTGCAAATGTTCATTGCAAAGACCCATTGGTCTGGTTCTAGGTCTCTGGTTTCTGCTACACTATTGATGCTAGGTCCTCAGTGGCTCTCCTCTTGGTTATCCTGTTGTTGTCCTGTGTTGTGGAGTTCCTGCAGCTTGGTGTCTGAGGGTCAGGTCCTTCACGTGGTCCAGCAGTTCAGAGATGGGGTGGATGTTGGGACGGGCCAAGTCATAACCCTGGATCTCTTATAGAGTTTCCTTTCTCCCTTCTTACCTTTACCTTAGCACATTCTCTGTACTGCTGTCCAGGTCTCCTTTCTGGAAACAGTTGATCCTTTTATGGAGTAAAATTCAATTGTCCTTAATAGAAAGTCCAAACTCATTGATCTAGCTTACTAAATTCCATACCATCTAGGTCTTCAGTGTGCACCAACATAATCATATCTTCTGTTCTCACTGTTACTGTTACAGTATTACAGGGTCAGTTTATATATGATTATACATATGATCAGAGGTTCAGAGACTGCCTAGTGCATTCTCACACAGAAAGAGACTCTTGGCCAAACGACAAATCTTTTTTATAATGCCGTGTTCAGGGCATGCTTCTTATGTTTACAAATTTAAACTATAGAGACAATTATTTCACTGGGCAATTGTCATCAATAGTTTGCTTGTGTGTGGAATTCTTAAACATTGTTGGAAGGGATTCAGCCTCCAATTGAAATATAGTTTTCGTCCACTAGGGGATGCTATAAACATAGAAAGAAGCCATTGCCTATTTATTGGTTCTTTCCAGGAGAATGAGGAAGTGAAGAAATCAAGTTAACTCTTCTGTCTTTTCTGAACTGCATGCTACTGTGGAAGGAATGAACTCTTTCATCCTGCTTGCAAAATACATATGTTTCAGAACAATCCTTACTGCTAAGGCTAGTGTGTGCGCACACGTGTGTGCGCGCGCGCGCGCGCGCGCGCACGCACGCACGCACGCACACACACACACACACACACACACGCACACACCCGTGGCACCTTTAAAAGGTCTAGGCATCAAGGACAAAGGCATATTATTGGGATGGGTCTTGAATTGATTTTAGTACGAATTTTGGCATTATATTCTGTCACAGGAAGAATCAAGAGGGATAAAAGCATTTACTATATTCTCCGGTGGAATATGAGAAGACTCTGTGGGGGCACCAGGGGTGAGACATTAGTCAGCTCTCTTCACTTAGAGGCACTGGTACCAGTTCTCTAGACACTACCTCATACTGGTTTCTTAAAACTGAAGCAGGATCAGTCAACCAAACCAGTGTTTATGGAAGCTGAGGTTGGTGAAAGCACTTATTTAGATAAATCCAGTCATGTCTGCAACATCCTTGATCCTGTTTCTTTCCTCAGCATCTATCCATTGTTTTCTTGGGTTCTAGGTATTTTAAAACTATATTCATATCTATCTTTCCATATGGAGACCACAGGCTCTGTAAAATTATATATTTTCCATATCTACAATTCTTGCAGCATCACAGAAGTCCTAGTATAAAGACTGTTAATATCTGTGGATTACTTGCCTATTGATCTGTTTTCACACACACACAAAAAAAAGAATGTTGCCAAAATGTCAGAAAGGATAGTGGTGACGTTGCACAGGAGATAAGTGAATGGGCAACAAGTGACTAAGGGTAGGAGACAAGGACTACCTTTCATTGACTACTCACAAGGTGCAGGTACTGCACTAAAGACTGTATATGAATATCTGATTTAATTGCATAAGTGTTCAATGAAGAAATGATTGTTACACAAATTTTACCACTTTTTCTTTAAACCAAATTGTAGGGTTGTGTGTGTGTGTCTGTGTGTGTGTGTGTATGTGTAAATATATGCTGTTGTTTGATATGTACAGGGCAGCACCTGTGGCTTCCTTATCTCTGGATGTCAGTGGTGCTAACTGGATTTTGGGTGTTAGGCAGAAAAGCCAGTGGGATGTTGCCGAAGCCAGCCCCTGTGTTCACAGAGAAGAGGGTATCTACCTGCTTACTATCTTATTATCATGAGCAAAAATGGAGGGAAATGCAGCTCCTGAGAGCAAGAAAGCATCTGATGTGACTGGGTGGGGGTTCTGAACTTCATGACTCTTCTCCCTGGGGCACCTTCGCATTGTGGAAAATGAGTGTCTTGTTCAGTACTGAGGGACTGCAAATTCGATTCCCTGGGGAATACTTAATGGAAGAGAAGAAAAAGTACTTGAAACACTGGCCTGGAAAAAGCTTCACTACAAAGCAAGCTTCAAAACACTTGATTGCTTTTCACTCACTGGGCTGTGTGGCCCAGGACAAGATCTTCACATTTGTCAGCTGTTAGCTAAAGTTTTCTCACCTGAAAAGAAAGGAGGCAAGAAAGCAAGCAAACAAAGAACAATTTTAAATGAAATCTTATGTAACTATTATGAGGCCAAAATGAGAAAACATGTACTCCTGGAATGTGCTATACTTTGCATTTTTTAAAAATAAGCTACACTTAAAAAAACAAAACAAAACAAAACTATACTTGTATTATAGCTGGGCACACCTCTTTATCCCAGCACTTGGGAGGCAGAGGCAGGTGGATCTCTGTGAGTTCGAGGCCAGCCTGGTCTATAAGAGTTAGTTACAGGACAGGCTCCAAAGCTACAGAGAAACCCTGTCTCAAAAAAATCAAAAACAAAACAAAACAAAACACAAGTACTCTTGTATTTTAAATTGAATTCTTTCTCAAGTGATTTTGGGCACACAGCAAAAAGTTCAGAGAGTTCACCTATACACCCTACCCCATGCACATACCCCCCAAACAGTATCTCATGTCAGAGTGACAGATTTTTCTTATAATAATGAGGCTACATGAATACCACACTATCATTCAAAGCCCCACATTCCATTAGGGTTTCACTCTTGGCTATATGTTCTGAGGGCTTTAGCAGATACATATGACTGTAGCTACCTTTATAGAATAATACAGAATGGTTTTGCTGTCTTAAAACATTCCTCTGTGCTCCACCTCGTCTTCCTTGCCCATTCCCAGCGCTGGCAGACACTCACTTCTTCAAATTCTCTTCATAGTATTGCCTTTTCTAGAATGTCATGTAGTTAGAATCACACAGCACGCAATCTGGAAAGACTGGCATTTCTTTACCTAGTTGAAAGTGTCTGTTTCTTCCGAGTCTTGTCATAGCTCGTTAGCTCATTTCTTGTTAACATTGGATAATGTTTCATTTTCTGGATATGCCACAGTTTGTGTATATGTTCACCTCTTGAAGGACATCTGGTTCACCACCAAAGGTAGCAATTATAAGAATAGTATAAACATCCGTGAGTGTGGTTATGTAGATATTAGCTTTCAGCTTCTTGATATGCAACACTTCTAAATGGAAAATGCATCTGGCCATACACTTATAGAACTCCCCCTCCAGTTAACTCTTTCTCCTCTGAAGGATCTGTGCAACCAGGATGCTCAGTTTGCAGCAAGATGTTCTTATTAATCGGCTGAGAATGGTAGAGGCAAAGCAAGTAAACATTGTTCTACAAATTTATTTACACCCGCTTCTGAAGACATTTCCAAACAATTAAACAATCAAGGGGACCTGGAGACACAGCTTTACACTTTAATGCCAAATGATTAAATCTCAGGCAATATTGCCTTTGATGTGTCTGGGCTCGAAGAAGAGGGCAGAGTATTGATTGGGGCCTCCAGGAAGGCAGGAAGCTTACTTAGGCTGCTTGACCACAGACCTATGAAAGCCTGGAGATCCGCAACCTTTTGGATTTAGATTGAAGGCCACTTGCCAGAGAGATAACTAGATTTGCCAGCTTCCGTTTAGTTGGACTGTGCCTGAAGGGACAGATGATGGATTGTGACTTTGGAGGGGTTTTATTGGTTGATTGGGAGGGAGGAGAAACTGAGGAGAGGAATGGGAACAAGTTAGGGAGGGCAAGTTGGAGGGAGGGAGAGAACATCCATTAGAATAGGATGAGTGACATAGCACTGAGTTCTGACCCTGTCAGTGACGGTTGGAATTAAAATTGTCATATGCACTCAACTGGGTAGCCTATAAGTGTTATTATCCCTTGGGTATAATAGCCACACAGTTCCCAAATTCCAATACCCTCACCATTGAGAATACCACTATTCTCCGTTGATTTGATGTATTCAGGGTGCTTATCTTATTGTACATCATCCGTGCCCTCTGTCTGATCCCTCCACTAAAATGAGGGATCATGAAAGTACCCGAATACAACCAAGTTTCAGGGAGGAGGGATTGAACCTTATGTTGGCTACACTGTGGTCATAATCAACATTAAAAAGTGCAAAGAATCTCCCAGAAAAGTCTTCCTAGAAAAGGCAGAGATATTCGTATGCAGAAAGAGAAAAATTTGATGAAACTAGTGGCTGTATGGAAGAAAGTACAAAAGCAGAAAACAGGCCGGTATAGTAGCATTGATGGTGGTCTCCTGCACCAGGAGCTAGTTCAACTTCAACCTGCCTTCCAGGAACTTTCTAAAGGGTGTGTTTAGAAAATAAAATTAATAAAGAAATATAGGAAGAATCAAAAGACACCCTCACAAAGATAAAGAATATCAAGTGGGCCCTATGTTGTTTAGAATCCTTTCCATTTGTCATGGTACCTGAGTGCATGCCTAGTAGAGAGCAAGAACTGTGTGTTCATGACAAAATTACCTTTGCAAAAATTGACAAGTTCTGTAAATCTTTGTAATCTCATTACTTTCCTCCATAATACTCACGGAGAGTAGCTATACATACAATTACAAGAACAGGTTGATGCAGAATGCAAATGATAGGTATAAGGCATGCGAAGTGGCCAGGAGTGAGCCTTGGCATTGGGTTGGAGGTGTCTAGAGAGGAGCAAAAGTGCACTGGTGACTAGGAATTGGTTCATGGGAAAGGAACAATAGCAGGCAACGAAGAAAACAATTTCAACTTCCTTGCCACTTGGCTCTGGGTCAGCCCTCATTTTGTTTATTTCAGTGCTGTCTAGACATCAAATGGCTGAGTTGCTCCCATCCCCGAGAACCCCTTCCTACTGCACTGACCTATGCTGCCCCCAGGGCCACTCAAAGGAGCACAGCTGAAAGACTGGACCTCTTGTTTAGACCTGATAAGACCACTCAGATGAAGATAACTTAATCTTCTCCCATGGGAAGTGCCTTTTTAAAAGAGCTCTCAAATTGGCCAAGAGACGCTGCCTCCATATTAGGATTTTCTATTTTTGTTTGAAGGAAGTTGGCATCTCTCCTGTGTAAAGAGTTCACTGAACACTAAATTCTTCCATTAGCCCATTTGCTTTGCAAACAGAGATCCGAGGACATACGACTATGCTCCTGGTGGTCTGAGCATGAGCTCAGCTGCCCAGACAAAGGGCAATCAATGGGTAAGAGCCCATGGCCCCTTCTGTGGCTCCTCATCTCTCTACCCTTTCAAGCAGAACTGGTTATTTAACAACCACTTCTCGTAAGAGATACAATTGTCTGCAAACTGTGCAGGATCTGCTGTAAAACAAAAATATAGTGTTCCTTGTTCAAAAAACTATTAGTGGATTTCAAAACAATGACAGCAAAGTAGGAAACTAAGTGTGGGGCCCTTTCTAGATCAGTGCCCTGTGTAGCCACATAGGTCAGACATCCAGGAAATTAATGCTGCCTACCAAGGAATAGGTCTTCTGCCCATTTGGATTCTAAGAGATCCTGATGTTCAGGTACTCATGTTATGGATAGTTACTGGGGAGTAAGGGAGGGTGTTTCATGTCAGGGCAGAACGAATTTGCTCCATCCTTTGCCTCCTGCTGAAATCCCATCCATACAGCTAACCCAATTCTGCTCCAGGCTAGCTCCCTCTGGGAGGGGCTCACATTTGCAGTTGTTGCTGCTGCACTCTTAGTGTTGGATGGAGAGTGGAGGGAGAGAGTGCTCAAGGCAATTTTGATTAAGCAGTGAAGCTTAAGGAAAAATCTGTAAGTTCATGGAATGCTTTTGAATATACATCATCTTTCTTTCCATAAAGCTGTGAATATGGGTGATGGGGTTCCATAAATATAGCTCCCTGTGGGTGTCAGTAATTCTTCAATATTCATTGATAGTGACAATATTCAGAACTTGAGACAGATTTCCTTTCTTTCTGACTCAAGGGAAGTTTTCCCAGAGCCACACAGAAGGAGAATCCAATCTGCTCAGTAGAAAAGACTCATTTGCTCCCAGAATAACTTCAATTTCCATTCACATTTGCATTTTTAACCAAAATAGTGGATTTTCCATCAAGCAAAAATTTCAAAAAGGATGGAGACTTAGTTTATTGTTTTGCTTTTCCTTAAAATTCTGATTTTTGTATTACAAGCTTCCGTACTTTGATACAATGCTGTCTGCTTCGTGCCTTTGTTGCATTTCATTGAAAGTTTTCTCTTGGCTGCTAATTGTTTCTGTAAATATTTAACAAAGGATTTTGATATAAAATGTATTTTGAGGGCAAAAATCTTAAAGTTGAGGTGGAATTTCAATCTTTTCCACATAATGTTCAAAAGCCTGAGCAATTGTAATTCTTGCAAATGTCTGTTTTGCTTGCAGCATTTTCTATTCATCAATAATTCAATTTCAAAGTAAAAGACCCATTTCTATGTCCCAAAAGCTATTGGGGAGCCTTTTAGACTACAATATTTCTGACCTTAGGAGAAGCATCTACCAAATGAGGCAGCTTAGCTCCAAAAGCTCCTCTGCTATGCTGAAGGATCCTGTTACAGACCATTTTTTCGTAATTCTAGAAGGCAAAATAACATTTTCTGCTTGGAAATAAGTTTAAGTAAATAGTGTGGGCCAAGCTTATATTTGCATCCAAGCAATGGTCTGATTACTGCCAGAATGATACTGCTACACGATGAATCATTAATGATCTGTGAGAGTCATAATGGTCTGTCACTAATGCCCATTAATGATCTCTCTATACCGCGAGTACGAGCTTGATGTTTCTGGCCAGTACCTTGGAGAATACTTTAGATATGCCTTAAACTTTCTCTGATCTCTCTCTCTCTTTCTCTGTGTGTGTCTGCTCCAAATGTAGACAGCAATTGTCTGGGTAGGACCATCTTATAAAGAAGCATGGCTTTGTTAAGGAAGTCGTATTCAGGTAAGATTTATTTAAACAATGTTTTTGAAGGATGTAGATTTGAAAGATAATCCTGGGAATTGATGTCTTTGTGGAAAATAACAAATTAATGCTGGAGGAAATCTTTCTGTTTAGGTCTTGTTTTTCCTTTTTCTGGATGGGGTAGGGACTCTGCATTCCATGCTGTTTGGCTGTTAAGCTTGACTCAGAGAAAAATGAAACCTCTGTTTTGTTTCTTCTAGGAAGAATTTAAGTTACTGTTATTAAAAACGAGTGTGTACCTTTGACAGTTAAAAGCCGTTAAATTAGAAAATGCTGGTGCGCTGATTCAAAAGCGTTCCTACTTCTAAACTTGCATCAGCTCTACTCACATATCACAACCGTTAACTTGAATTGATGCAGGAAGAAAAGAGAATAAGTCGTTGTCATTAGCTTTAAGTGTATTTTTCTCTTGTCTTAGTGACAGGAAATAAAGAGAAGGTGACACACGGCTAGGGAAAGGTGAGCATGCACTAGTTCTGTGAATCCTATTAGGTTTATCTTCAGGGAAATCACAGATGATAGGCAGTCCATAATGCCACAAGGAAACTGGGAGAAGATGTTTTCCTCCATGGCGGCCACAGACATGCTGCAGGCAGCCAATGGAACCAACGCCCAAGAACCTCCAGCTTGCGGAAAAACAAGTGCGGGAGAGAAGGTCGCCAGAGCCAGTGGCCAATTTCAAGCCTCTGAAAACAGCAAAACAGTGATGCTTTTAGAGGATTGAAACTGCTCCAGTGGCGACTTTTTGCTGGGAAATTATAACACGTAACTAAATGAAAAACATGACATCATTTCTCGGAATACTTTTTTTTTCCAGTCTTCTTATAATTTGAATAAATCAACCTCATCAAGCAAAGATTTTCATTGAAACCTTTTCACTTTCTTTATCACTGAACTTGAAATGATTCCAGCAAATGTAAAGCTCTCTAAGTGTTTTATTTTGATAGAACATTTTGTCCAGCTGAATGATGGCTCTTTGTGGTATTTTTGTGTCTTCAAAATCAGTCCCTGCCCCAAACTTCTGAGTAGAAAGCATGTGAGTAATTGGGATTGGCAGAGTTTCTTTTCAAATATCTTTTATGATCGACTACATTACTTGGGGTGATCCTATAGCAATCCCAAATGAAAATTTGGATTGATCTGCCATGTTACATGGCCATTATTTATTTGGTTATTTTGAGTTGAGCTTCTCATGCAAAAGAGAAAAAGGGCTTACATGAAAGGTTTCATCAGCCAAAACAATAGATCATCAAATAATTTGTGAGATTTGTTCAGCATTTAAAAGTTTATGTTTTTACAGTGTATGCCTCTGATAGATACATTAGAGTTTACACCTGATGGAAAGGGACAGACAATGATTCCTAAAGGACTACAGACTCTATTTCCCCTGGCTTAGAATATAGCATACGTGGCCAAAAAGCTTCTGTTTATTACTCTGCTTGTAAAACATATTCTCTGCTGAGTAAGGTCTGTGACACAGGTAATTCTTACTAATCAATTATTGCACTGACAAGTTCATCTATTCATTGAAGATGGCCATGTTGCCCAAACCGATTTTATGCTTACAAAGGACTTTGAGATTGACTGACAGAATGTTACAAGTAGGCATGCTCATTTTAATAGGTGTATATATGTGGGAGACCTAGATCCTATCCAGGAAGGACCACAAGCCAGGGTGTACATCAGCCATGGGGCAGTTGCTTCAGTTGGTCTTTTTGAAACAAATGTGAAAAGTACCTGATGTGACAAAAAAAAATGTCGCTGAGTTCCTGGTAGAACAGTGCAAATGAGAGAAGGAGAAAGAATTATGCAATAAAAGAATAGCAAATCCCAAGAAAGGTGAGGTAGTTTGTTTTGTTGCCTTCAGGTAGGAAAACATTTCACTCCTCATGTACAGGGCAGACTGGCCCAGCCGTCAGATCTGCAAGCTCTCTAAGGAACTCACTTGAACATCTCTCAATGCAAGAACATTCACCTTAAGTCCTCGAACTTCTTTTTAGTTCACTCCGATGCCTGTCGGTTGGCCCTTATGGATGCTAAAGAACAGAGCTTAACTGTTCTCTGAGTAACCTTTCAGAGTCTGAAAGCCTTCATGATCTTATATAAGGAACCCGAGTTTCATTATCTTACTCCTTTTTGTTTGCTTGTTTCTGGTTTATAGATAGGCTCTTTTATAACACTGTCTGCTGTTGCTGGCTTTTGATGCCTCATCCTCCTTTCCTTACCTCGGAAGTGCTGCGATTGCAGGCATGTTCCACCACACACCGGGATTGCAGGCATGTGCCACCACACACCGGGATTGCAGGCATGTGCCACCACACACCGGGATTGCAGGCATGTGCCACCACACACCGGGATTGCAGGCATGTGCCACCACACACCGGGATTGCAGGCATGTGCCACCACACAGAGCCCTTAGTCTGCTACTTACCCTTATTTCTAGCATACTATATTTTATCAGGGCCACTTGCTACTCTAGGGGCTGTTTCTCCTTACCCTGCTGCCATTTGCTTCTCTATCTGTTCTCAATTTCTCAAGGGTCCTTCATGTTGTTCTCTGTCTGGTACTCTATTCACTGACCATTCTTATACCTACCCATTAATTCACATATATAGACTTAGAGTTTTCAAATTACAGAGCAGATGAAGGCAGATTTTATACTCTTAGGGAACTTTAAGAAACATCATATAAAAATCATCTGACTATAGTTACTTGTGAAATAATGAAGTTATTGAGTTGTTTGTTGCTTTGATTATTATTTTGTGAGTGTATGTATATGATATGTATATAGACATGCATGTGCCACAGTGTAACATGAAGAGCAAGTAGGCTGCTTGTTCTAGCTGCCTGGCTAGCTTACACCCGAAATAATCACACTGCTTGGCCATTAGCTCTAGCCTCCTATTGGCTAACTCTCACATCTTGATTTAACCCATTTCTATTAATCTGTGTTCATCACGAGGTCGTGACTTACCAGGAAAGATTTAGCATGTCTGACCTGGCATCTCCATGGTGGCTCTCTGACTCTGCTTTCTTCCTCTCAGAATTTAGTTTTGTCTTTTCTGCCTACCTAAGTTCTGTTGCCAAGACAGGGTAAGACAGTCTTGAAAAATTTCTTGCCTTTAAAAATAATCTGTCGGTTATACTAGGCCTTAGCCAAAGTTGGTTGCTTCAATGTTGCAAACGTGACTTTGGGTGATTGCCCAGGTAGCCAGTTGTTTCTGTGATTTGTTGCATGTTTTGAAAGTTGTCTGATTGCACTTCCTAATTACTCAGGTAACATTATTTCCCTTCTCGGATCTTCGATGGGGTTAAAGACTAGATAAATGTAGTTACTTTCCTCTCATGACTTGGCCAAGTTATTTATTATACAAGACTTAAGCTAGTTAGAATAGGATATTTGTTCCTATTGTATATAATTTTAGAGTAGGTTTGGAACTCTCTTATTTGAATAAAAGGGGGAAGTGCTCCAGGAAGGTTACAGCTAATACCTACCCGCCTACTGGGGTGTGGCCTCATGGACTATTTACCCGGATGCAGAAGCATATCCAGCCCCCTTCCTTCCTCTCTCTGCTTGCCCCTGGGCCCCCGTTTTGGCGGTTACATTTGCTTTTGGATCTCATCTTCATTCATTGTTCAAGCAAAACATCCTGATCTTGTAAGTCTACCTGTTAATAAACAACTATCTGTTTTCTTAGTTCTGAGCTAGTGTGAGATTCCTTTTCTGTTAAGTGTCAGATCATTTCCGTCTTCACCACAGAACTTGCGCAGAGGCCAGAGAACAACTTTGTAGAGTAGATTCTCTTTTTCCACCTTTACATGAGTTCTGGAGTTGAACTCAAGTCATCAAACTTTTACAAGAAGCTTCCGAAAAAAAAAAAAACCTTTTACATTTACCTGCCAAGCTCTCTTGCTGACCTAATTAAAGGCAACAATTCTTTAATATATTTTACATGGCATGCAAAAATGAACTACAAGATATTCACTGACTCCAAACATTGAAGCATTGTCACCTGGGAACTGCTTGAAAATGGCATCTTATACTATTGCAGTTCTTATTGCCTAGCTTGTATAGATCGTGTTTGTTTGTTACTTATTTTGGGGTTATTATATAACCAAAATGGCTACAAAGAGCACTGAAGACATCAATATATTTCTCTCTGAAATTATTAAGCAATGTGTTGATCATATTCAGCAACAACCCAAATACTCTCCTTACTTCCTATCTTTAGAACACACAGTGATAGCCTGTGTTTGTCATTCAGAAGAAAGGTAGCCTCTTGTGTGGAAAGTGCTGAGAAGTCTCCAGAGATTCCGGTCTTAGGAAAGAAAGATGAATATGCTCTACTTTTTCCTCCCAGCCGTGCTATTGCTTGACAAGACAAGTGTGTCTTGTTGTATATAATAGAATGGTCTCCCAAAAGTTATGTGCAAATTGAGTTGCATTTGAAATCAACCTGGGGTTTGTAGTAAGAATATGAAATTGCTTTATGAGTTTGTCTAAAGTTGAGATACCTTGTATAATGGACATATTTGATGGATTACTCTTTAATATATCCATTAAAATATGTTTTAATACTAGAATGAAAACATCTATGTCGTTCTTTTTCGATAAGCAAAATCCAGAGCACTGTGACAACACAATCTAGTGTTACCTTCTTCCTTTTCAAGAATTACTATTTCAGCCACCTAGTCTCGTTGATTAAATCCAGAGGAAGCTTTCCATTTCATTACTGTGTACTCCATGTAGTATCATGTAGTATACCAGAGATACTAAAGAAGGTGCCTCAATGAAAGGGCCATAACCCCAGTTTCTGGAAAGCTACAGTCTGGTTGCCAGGCTATCTTATGTCAAACACACCTTGACGAGGGTTGTAATGAAAATAAAAACCCCACTAGAAATCAAGATTAAGCCAAATGCCTTTTGTTAGCTAGATTTGGGGTAGCTTTGTTGCGATACTAATTATTTATGCATTAAATTTTCTTTTTGAGACAGAGTGTTACTACGTTAAAAAAGTATATTTAGGTAAAGAACTTAAATACTTGTGACTGGTACATGTCCTTCTAGATGCTGGTCTCTTCTTCACAGCCAGTGGGGTTTCTTCCCTGCCAAGAACTTCCAAAATACTTTCTGATCGAGCCACTCATATGCCATTAGTCCTAAACTCCCCTGTATTGTGTTATTGGTATATTTATTTTCCCCACTGGATTATAAGATCTAGGGAAGTAGGGCCTAGAGTCAACATCTTTTAAATATTTTATTATACGTATTTATTTCTGTGTATGTTTGTGAGTGCATATGTGGGGGCACACATGTGAAAGCATGTCTGTAAAGATCAGAGGGCAGCTTGTAGGGGTTGGCCCTTTCCTTCTGTCATGTCAATTCTGGGGATTGAACTCAGATCATTAGGTTTGATGGGAAGTACCTTTATTCTCTGAGTCACCTTGCTTGCCCAGTGCTTCTTGTTATCTCACTAATAAATAGCACTAGACTAATGATGATAGTAACTGGAAATATTACATGTCAGCTAACATTGATTGGGTCCTGATATTTGCTTGCCTTCTGAAGTAAACACTGATATACAGACGTTTACTAACATAATCAGGAAATAAATCTTGTTGTGGTTACTATTACTAGTCACGAGCATAATATAAAACTTAACAGGATCACCTAACAAACTTAACAAAGTACACACAAGTTGTGAAGACTCCTTTTTGCCTTCTTTGACAAACTCACCAATTATTTACTAAGCCTTACTATGTTCTAGGCAGAGAGTTCATGCCTGGGGATAAAATACAGAAGAAAATATAGGTTATGTAGGCTAGAAGTAACAAAAGGAGGCTTTTGGCCTCATTCTCCCAGGTTGCACCATAACCTGGTACAAACACAAAGAAAAGTTGATGTAAGAACAGGAAATCACTTTCTGATTTTTCTCCTTTCTACGACATTTCCTTTTCTTAGTATGTGAGTCACTTTCTCTTAGCCATAGCACTTTCTTTGCTTTTCTTCTTTAAGGAAAACAAGCATGAATAAGCACCCTAATGGTTTGACTGGATGATCAAGAATGACAGCTACTATTAATTAATCTTCAACTCTGTTTCCACCTTAAATATTCCACAGATGTAACTAATTCTCCCAAAACATCTACAGTGTAGGTCAATAGTCCATACAGAGAGAGCTGGGGCTCAGAGAGGTTCAATACATGGACATAGCTGTCTATGAATGAACCCTAAAATCAGTCTTTAAAATACGTTGATATATTATACTTTTTCAGATACAGTAGATTTGGAACATGTTGATTTATTGATTAATTGTTGCAATTCTGATGGAAAGATCTTTGCATATTCAAAATTACACTGTAGGATGTTCGTAGTATTTGATGACATTCAATGTTGTCTAAGTACAGGATTTCTATATGACAAACATCTATATTCTGGCCTGAAAATGCTGCACCACTTCTGTTGCCAAAGTATAGCATGTACCATTGTTATCTTCTGTCAAACTAGTTAAAGCTGGAGACTCCAAACTGATTTTTTTGGAACACAATGATCTATGTTTGATAATGCTCCATTGGCCACTGACACAGGAACTCCATTTAGTTTTGTATCTTCCTGTAAATAGTCCTCTCCACTAATGTCTTGCTTATCGGTGTTTATTGTTCTTCCCACACCAACTCACTTGGCCCACAAAAATGAAGCATGAAATACTCTTTAAAGTTGTTTTGCTATTTGTGCATAATAGATTTACTTAGATGTAGTATACATTTTATCCGTTTGAAAAGTGCACACAAGTAACCTCTTCCATTTTCAAGAGGTAGATTTCCATCACTCTAGAAAGGTTACTTTTGTAGTAAAGCACCTCTTTCAGTCAACAATCACTGCAACCAGAAATAACCACTGAACTTATTTCTATCAAATATGTTACTTTTCCCTATTATAGAAATTTATGTGCATGGGGCATTCAGTCTGAAGACTTGTAGGGACAGGATGCCCCATTTGGTCTGAAGATTTCATAGAGGTAAGAACCAGTGGCTGACTGCTCTGCTTTGTTGCAAGGCAGAGGGTGGCCCTTTGTCCCAGCCTCCCAGCTAGCTTACACCCGAAATAATCACACAGAAACTGTATTAATTTAAACACTGCCTGGCCCATTAGCTCTAACTTTTTATTGGCTAACTCTTACATCTCAGTTTAACCCATTTCTATCAATCTGTGTATCACTCCAAGGTCGTGGCCTACCAGAAAAGTTTCAGCACATCTACCTCCAGCCATGGATCAATGGCATCTCCCTGACCCTGCTTTCTTCCTCTTAGAATTCAGTTCTGTCTTCTCTGCCTACCTAAGTTCTGACCTATCAGGCCAAGCAGATTTTTATTGATTAACCAATGAAAGCAACATATAAACAGAAGGACTTCCTACACCACTGCTTCTCTGATCTTTCTCTGACTAAAGTATAAGGTAACTAATCCATCCAAGGCTTCCTAAAAGGTTTATATACAAGGCAAAATATATGAAAAACTAAGTAATCTAATGTAGACCTATAACCAGCCTCCCTTTCCAAGACACACTTAATTGAAAAGAATGATCACACATTGCCTCATATTTAAATGAACAATGAGCTATTGAGATGATGGGCATCCCATTCTACACATTGCAGCAGAAAATGTCTCTAAGGTAACACAACATTTTATTACAGAGTACTAGTTTATTGCAGGATCATGACAGTTTGCATATTTATGCAGTCAGGACCATGTAGATTATTCTGCACACTGGACTTTAATGAGAAAATCTTCTGCAAACACTTTTAAAGTGAAGTTTCTTTGAACAAATCTTTTCATTTGTTTTGGACAGACACCTCCAGTGAAATCATTGGTTCAAAATGTTGCTATAAATTAAACTTAGGCTGCTGCCCAACATCTTCTACAAATGGTTGCACATTTTTTCACCCCCACCAGAAGTGCAGGAGTGTTCTTGTTGCTCACATAATCATCAACACATTTTATGGCTTTCGGTTATTTTCATTGTTCTCCTCTTGTGGGTGTATTGTGGTCTTGTATTATGGTTTAAATTTGCATCTGTCGGGGGGTGGGCCTTGGACTTCCAACAGGGCAGGGCACATGCCCTCTTTTAAGGAAGAAGGGGGAGGGAGGAGGGATGGGAGGTAGCCGGAGGGGACCGGAAGAAGGGGAAGAAATGTAAAAAAAATAATTTATTTATTTAAATAAAAAAAAACTCAAAAAAATTTGCATCTGTCCAGTAACTAATGATATTGAGGTTTCCATGTGTTTTAAGAGAACTATCTGCTTAAGATTTTTTTCTATTTTTGTTATTTAATTGCTTAAGCACTCCTCATTGTCCTTTAGATGTCTTTGGCATCACTTTTATTTTTCGTAATAATGGTGCAGTGTTTGTGTATTAATAGCTTTTTGTTTCTTTATAGTGATTTAAAATTTTATTAGTGTTTTCTTGCCTTATTCTACTAGCAGTTTAAAATTTTCCTAATATTTTCAAACAACCACATTGGACATGGGTAATCATTTCCATTCCCTTCCCTTATCATCAAATTCGTTTCTGAATCTTTTTACTTTCTCCTACTTATTCAGAGTTCAAATCTTATTACTTTCTCCTACTTATTCAAAGTTCAATTTATTCTTCTATTTCTAGATCATTGAGGTTGTAACCTATGTCACTTCTTCTATTACTTTGCTTTTGTTTTTAGAAAATATATTTATAGCTACAAATTTCTTTTTAAGGGTTGCTTTACATTCACTTCATTTTTACAATATATCATACATTGAATATCATTATAATCAAAGCATTTATCAACTTACTCCTTGAATATTTCTTTTACTCCTGATTTATTTACATGTAGAATGATTGATTTCCAATTTTGAAGCCTATAGTTTATCACTGATTGAGACTCTATGCTTCATATTTTTATAGTTAAGTCACATATTTTATTTCTCTTAAGCCATAGAAATTTGTTTAGATTTATGTCATATTTCAGTGTGTGGTTTAATTACTAAACATTCCATTTGCATTTTTGAAGTGTTTTGTTTTGCTTCTTTTGTCCTGAAAATGTATTTTATATCTCTTTATCTTTGAAGAATTATTTTTGCTAGCTATGTAATAGAGGTTTGGCAGATATTGACTTTCTTACAGAATTTAAAAGACAATATGTTTTCCATTATCTTCTCCGATTCATTATATATATATATATATATATATGTGTGTGTGTGTGTGTGTGTGTGTGTGTGTGTGTGTGTGTGTGTGTGTGTGCGTACACGCACACACACACACACACATACACACACACACACATATAGGAAGTTATACACCTTTCTGATAGCTATTGTACTGTACATGGTATTTTGTGTTGTGTCTAGACTTCAGTTTTGTAGTGTAGCAGTTTGGCTATAAATACCTACTTCTTTCACATTGTTGCTTGTTTTCTTAATCCTTCTTGGTATTCCCTGAGATTCTTAGATACGTAAGGCATTGCCCTTCTTTAATTTTTGAAGCATTGTAGGATATTTTCCCCTCATGTATTTCTGCTATTTTATTCTCTTGCTTGTCTCTTCCTGGGACTGTATTTAGTCCTTGCTAAATGTTTTGCTGTTGCCTCAGAGATATAATACACTATTATAGACTTAAATATTTCATTTCATTTTGTTGCTTTTTGGATACTTTTAGACTGCACACAACAACTAAAAAGTTCCTTTCCCTGCCATATTCAGTCATCTGATTACTCCTTAAAAACACTCAGTATCTCTGGTGACCTCCGTTTCTTTTATAGCTTTTTCACTTTTTTCTATTTATAGCTTTCTTCTCGTTGCTGAAATTATTTCTTTCCAACCAAACCTGTTAAAATAGTTATTATGCTATTTTATTTCTTCTGATACCAATTCTATAGATTCTATCTTTTTAAATGTTTTGTATTTTCTTATCTTTTAGCAACTTTTCCCCCTGGTTATTGTTAATTTACTTTTTCTGGATGGTACCATATGGCAAAAGCCCCAAGCAAGTAAATGGTGTCAGTGTCTCCAAATGCGAATACATTTTTTTGACATTTTTAGACTTATTTTATTTTTATTTTATGCTTCATGTGATTAATTAATGCCTTTATCAGCTTTAGGGCTCTTTTTACCATATTCTTTTTTTCTTTCGCTTAAAGCAAGATGGAGTTGAGCTTTGTTGTTGGTTTAGGTATTTTCAGTTCACCACAGGCTGCGCATCACTTACCAGCAATATCAACAAAACTCATTTTCCCAGGCTTTTATGTCTGGCAGCTTGGTATGTTTCTTTCTAGTCTCTTCTTCCCTTAACCTCTTTCTTCTGCAGACTATTTGTACCAGAATGTTGACAAAAGTGGCTTTTCTTTGTTGTATCACCTGTCCCTCCTGGAAATAAACAGTCACTGGACAGTTTTAGTGTGCTAGTGTATTTTCCCTGTGGTATTATCTTAGCCCTTCTCATACTGTGTACTTACAATTTTATTTTGGGTAAGAGCTTCCAGCTCTCTTTCCAATTCTCCAAGTTAGACAACCACTGATTCCCACTCATCGAAAGTCTAGAATGTGGAAGCATTCTGTTTCATAATTTCTTAATGTTAAAATAAATAAACTTTTTAATGTTAAAATAATATACACCAATCACATCCCCCAATTATGTGCATGTTTGACTACGGAATAACTACATATCAGGGTCATTCATCTCAGACTCCAGTCCAAATGTCAGAATTCACTTATGGTATATTTTGAATGAAATATTACTGATAATTCTAGGGCCTGTGCATCAGCAGATTAGAGTATTTGGAAATAGGATAAAGGGAAAACTTGGCCTTTGTCTGTCCATGGTTAAATACTAATTGGAGATAAATTGTAATCTGAAACTTTAGTGAACCAGGAGTTACAACCCATAGCCAGCATAGTAAAGCTGTGAAGAATGTATAAGGTTAGAGTGGAATGTAAGTAAATAATCTATTCTACTATGGATTTTTGATAAAATGCTTTGATTTCATCGAGATTTGTTCGTATTTTAATTCCTATAAGAATACTGAGCAAAGAAAGAATTCACACATTTTTCAGCTTTTGCTAACTGTAGCTTTCAAAAGGCTCATATAATATTAGAATACTGGGGAAGGAAAAGTCACTTTTAAAGCTCAAGTTTTCCCATCTGTCTTCATTTTCATATTTAGAATTATGGCCTTGTTGAACTTAGAAGACATTTTTACATAAAATTGAATAAGGACTCTTATGAAAATAATACCCGAGGAGGAAAAACTTCTAAAAACAATACCAGTATTCATATGTATTTAAGCCCCTTATTGTTCATAATAGTATATTTTGGAGCAGTCTTTTATATTAATGGGCTATACTTTGCTATCTAATTTGAAGATAAGGAAAGAGTAATCATTATCCTAATTCTACATTTCATTGGACATTTAAAATAGATCATAAGAATGTATTCATCTCATTGGTGTCGTAAGCATTTCTAAAGTAGGTCTAGGAAGGGTATTCTCGAGAAGAATTAAATAGGGTGTATTCATTCCACAGTTATTTCCCTGTTGCCTCTCATAGTACTTCATCATATTCAAAGGTGATATGATCACGGATCTTTGACAATGTTACTTTGAGCACTTATGACACATTCTCAGGAAGCTTGAACTAACTTGAATATCCTGTGATAGATTTCTTTAGGTGCTTCAGTTTATTTTCTCTGTTCTGTTGAAGCGATCTGCGGATCTCCACAGGGCCATGAGCCTTGACTGTGGGAAGTTTGCACTGAAGCCTATAGTTTTCTATGCTCTGATAATACAGGTGATTGCATATGTCCCAGAAACACTATTGGCATTGCAATCATCTAACCCGTCTATACATTTAACACTCATAATATATGCCTTGATCATACAGGTATAAAAACCGAGCTTTACAAAGAAATGGATCTCCAGTAGTAACGATGCCCCATTAGGTAGCTTTCACTACCAAGTGAAACCTCCAGCTCCAGGAATGGGTTATATCCAGTTAAATCATTGGCCAAAGAAGCCCTATGGATACTTACGCACAAGAAAAGGAATGGATCTCATTCTTGCTAAGAGACCATGTGGTAGAGTAGACAGGACAGGGGTTGTTGACACAGAATCTAAGACTCCCTAGCTCTTTGATATTCAACAAGCTACTTGATCTTTTTAAAAGATATATTTATTTATTTTACCATATGAGTATTCTAACCATATGCATGTATGTGTACCACGTGCATGCCTAGTATCCACAAAAGACAGAAGGTAATATGAAACTGGAGATATGAATAGCAGTGGGTACTGGGAACTGAATCTAGGTCCTTTGCAATAACAGCAAGTACTCTTTACTTCTCAGCTGTCTCTCCAGCCCCTACTTAATCTTTTTAGTTTTATTCAGCATATAATATCTATACTTATTTATGTGGAAATACACATATAAAAATGTTATACAACATAAAAAGATAGTACTAATTAGCATTTATCACTGCTCAAAATATCATTTTTATGTTAGGAAACTTGTCTAACTACATTGAGGTATATTGTTACATCTTGTACACTGTAATCGATATCTTTCTGCACAATAGAGCTTCAAATCTATTAACTTTTCCCACATTCTAATCATAGTTTGTAACTGTTGTCCTCTCTCTTCGACTATCTCACTTTCCTAGGCTCTAGTGACTTTTCTTCTGCTCACTCCTCTGAAATTTATTTTCTCAGCTTCCACAAATGAGTGAGAACATATAGTACTTGCCTTCCCATGCCTGAGTTACACATTTTAACATAATGTCCTCCAGTTTCATTTGCCATAAATGATAAAATTCATTCATTGTGTGGCTAAGTAATAGTACATTGTGAATATCTATTGCATTTTTATCCACTCATCCACTATTGAGCATTAGTTGATTCTGTAGCTTAGATGTTGTGAATAGCGCTGCTATAAACACGGGAGTGCTGGTTACACATTGGTAGGTTGTTGATTCCATTTTCTTAGAACCCACACCTAATAATGGAATTGCTACTTCTCTTAGTAGTTTTGGTTTTAGGCTTTTGAGGAATCTCCACATTGTGTTTCATGATGGCTATACTAATTTACATTCTGACCAGCTGTGTGTAAGAGTTCCTCTTTCTCTATAGCCTCAAAAACATAGGGGAGTTATGTTGATAAGGCCATGAGGCCTCAACCATACTAAGAGAACTACAGGCAACTCAGGAATGCTTAGCAGAGGAGAAATGGTCTACCCCCAGAAAAGAGTACAGCAACTGGTTCTTCAATACCAAATGGTCAGCCTGAAAGCATATATACAAGTAACATAATACAGACTGGGCACATTAGATTTAGGAGTATATGTTTATATACATATATTCATGTAACAACAATTAATGAAAAGATACATGTATTTAAAAGAGAGGAAATGATGCAATTATATTATAATCTCAAAATAAAATAAATAATAAAAACAGGGGAAACACTTCACACTGCTAGGTCTTTCTGAGAATCACTTCTGTTTCTATAAAAACTGTGGTAAATACAACTTTCACATTGCAAGAATATTCTAAGTATTAAAGGCATGGTTTGTAATGTGCTTGGCAATTAAAAAACAGTTAACAAACGAAGATTATCATTATGGAAGCAAGCCAAAATATTAAAAAGGGGGACACAATAGGTAGCATTTTGGGGATCCAAATCCTTACTCTGGTATTCCTTATCTGCTTCCTAGTCAAGTTATGTTAATTTCCTTATGCCCTAGTATTATAATCTAAAATAGAAGCATAATAATAGTACTTACCTCACCAGTCGACTTAGATTAATTAATATTTCAAAGGACCAGTGTTTGACACACTGTCATTGTTTTCTTTTAGTTCGCTGTGATAAAACACAGAGCAAAAGCAACTTGGGGAGGAAATGGTTTATTTTATCTCCTAGGTTATAGCCCTTCATGATGAAAATTCGGGGAAGAAACACAAGACAAGAAGTTGGAGGCAGGAATGGAAGCAGAAACCTTGGAGGAACAATACCTGTTGGCTTTCTACCCATGGCTTTGTCAGCTACCTATTTTCATTGTTGTTGTTTTCACTGAGCTATCCCTTCTGTTGTCTGATGTTTCTCTGTCCCACCAAGTCCCACAGCCAATTAGTCCCAAAGAATCACACAGAAGTCTACATTAACTATAAACTGGTTGGCCAGGTAGATCAGGCTTTTCTTATTAACTAATTCTTACATCCTATATTAGCCCATTATTCTTGTCTATGGTAGCCATGTGGCTTGGCACTTTTTTCAGTGAGGCAGTCACATCTTGCTTGCTCTATGTCTGGTTTCCTCCACGTCTGGGTGAAGACTACAGACTGAATCTTTCCTGTTCCCAGAATTCTCCTGTTCTCATTGCCCTGTCTCTACTTCTGACTGGTTGCCCCGCCTATACCTCCTCCTAGCTACTGGACAATCAGCATTTTATTAAAATACAATTGACAGGGTACAGATCATTGTCCCACAGCACCCTTCCCTTCCTCCTGTCTTCCTTTCTACCTTCTCCAGTGACCCCCTTGCTCCCAATTTATTCAGATCTTGTCACTTTCTTCTTCCTATGTAGATCCATGTATGTCTCTTTTATGGTCCTCTTTGTTTTCTAGGTTCTCTGGGGTTATTGACTATAGGCTTGTTTTTCTTTGCTTTATGTCTAAAAATGACTTATGAGTGAGTACATATTATATTTGTCTTTCTGGCCTGGGTTACCTCATTCTATATGGTTTCTTTCTAGATCATCCATTTTCCTGTAAATTTCAAGATGTCATTATTTTTTACTGCTGAGTAGTACTCCATTGTGTAAATGGACCATTTTCTTTATCCATTCTTCAGTTGAGGGACATCTAGGTTGTTTCTAGGTTCTGGCTATTATGAATAATGCTGCTTTGAACATAGTTGAGCATATGTACTTGTTTTATGATTGAGCATCTTTTGGGTATATACCCAAAAGTGGTACTACTGGGTCTTGAGGTAGATTGTTTCCTAATTATCTGAGAAATTGCCATTCTTATTTCCAAAGCAGCTGTACAAGATTTCCCTCCCACCAACAATGGAGGAGTATTTCCCTTATCCCATATCCGTTCCAGCATAAGCTGTCATCAGTGGTTTTGATCTTGGCCATTCTGATAGGTGTAAGATGGAATCTCAGAGTTATTTTGAATTGCATTTCTCTGATGGCTAAGGATGTTGAGCATTTACTTAAGTGTCTTTCAGCCATTTTAGATTCCCCTGTTGAGAGTACTCTGTTTAGGTATGTTGTAACATGAAGGGCTAGTTGGGGTTTCCGTCCTGTCCAGTTCCCACAGCCGGCAAATCCCAAAGAAAAATCACATAGAGAGTCTACATTAATGATGACTGATTGGCCCATTAGCTCAGGCTTCGTATTAGCTCTTATAACTTATATTAAACCATTATTCTTATCTATGTTAGCCACATGGCTCAGTACCTTTTTTAGCAGGGCAGGTCACATCCTGCTTCTTCCGTGGTCTGGGAAGGACTGCGGAAAGGAGCTTCCTTCTTCCCAGAATACTCCTGTTCTCATTGACCCACCTCTACTTCCTGTCTGGTTTTCCTGCCCATACTTCCTGCCTGGCTATCGGCCAATCAGCATTTATTTAAATCATGATTGACAGAATACAGACAATTCTCCCACACCACTTCCCCTTCTTTTTTTCCATATTCTTTTATTTTTTTCCATTCAAAAAAATTACATTTCCTCCCCTTCTCCCAGTCCCCTCCTGCTCCCCCCTTCTCCCTCCCACCACTTCCTTAAAAGAGGGCATGGTGCCCAGCCCTGTGGGAAGTCCAAGGCCCTCCCCCCTCCATCCTGGCCTAGAAAGGTGTGCATCCAAATCGACTAGGTTCCCAAAAAGATAATACATGCAGAGGAGATAGCTCCTAGTGTCATTGTTGATGGCTTCTCAGTCTTCCCCCATTGGCAGCCACATTTAGAGAGTCCAGTTTGATCATATGCTCATTCAGTCTCGATCCAGCTGGATTTAGTGAGCTCCCATTAGATCAGGCACACTGTCTCAGTGTGTGGTCCAACCCCTCGCGGTCCTGACTTCCTTGCTCATCTTCTCCCTCCTTCTGCTCTTCAACTGGACCTTGGGAGCTCAGTCCATTGCTCTGGTGTGAATGTGGGTCTCTGTCTCTATCTCCATCCATCAGACGAAATTTCTATGGATGTGATCAAGATATTCATCAGTGTGACTATGGGACAATGCTAGTTCTGGCACCCTCTCCTCTGCTGCCCAAGGACCTAGCTGGGGACATCCCTGTGGACACCTGGGATCTCCTCTAGAGCCAAGTATCTTGCCAGTCCTAAA
>PVIU01004288.1:0-129293 GCA_004026605.1 Ondatra zibethicus
TTTTGAATGCACTCCTCCCAAGGCCGGGAGGGAGGGGGGTGGGCCTTGGACTTCCAACAGGGCAGGGCACCATGCCCTCTTTCAAGGAAGAAGGGAGAGGGAGGAGGGGTGGGGGGGTAGCGGGAGGGGACCGGGAGAAGGGGAAGAAAGGAAAAAATGTTATTTCTTTAATTATGTTTTTGAATGGAAAAAAATAAAAAATGTAAAAAAATAAAAAAAATAGATGGTCATTTATAATAGTCAAGCTTGTAGTCATGTTATTTAGGTTTTCTAGATATTTAGAGATATGTTTCAGTTAGATAGGCATTCTTCTAATCTTTCAATGCCCTTCAAAATATGGCATTTAAAATGTTTTAAAAGCTTAAGACTTTTTATGACAGTGAGACACATCTGTTCCTGGAAGAACCAAGCTACTTCAAAAGGATGATGGGTATTGAAGAGGCTCCTTATGGGGTTCGTTAGCCATTTGGGCAAGAAAGAGCTCTTGCCTGGACTGCTTGATGTTTTGCTGTATGAACTGGACATGCAGGACCCACAGAGAAATGACTACTGAAGTTGCCTAAAGAAAGTAAGCCAGTCCTTCAGGGTCCCTGCTTCATGAAAGACTCTGCAAGACATTCTGCAGGACACAGAAGGAAGTGACTGATAAACTGCCAATATAGGTGGAACTATCTTTGAAATTTCCTGCTTTATGGGAAAGTCTGCCAGACACTATGGGCCTGTAGGCTGAAGATGGATGCACCAATGATGCAGAAGAACTTTGGGTGACTGTACAGGTAATGAGATGTCTCTGTCAATTCTAAAGTTTTGGAAGTTGCACAATGTACATCTTGTTAACTTAGGTAATATTATATCTGTGGTCTTTAATGGAGTTGAAGAATAGATAGTTATAGTTATAATTTTCCTTAGTTATGGTAAAAGATAAAGTAGATATAAATATTGTAACTGTAATTCTTGCTTGATACTGTTTTGTTATATGTAATTTTACTATATTAAAGTTAAAACCCCCCTTTAATTTGAACAGAAAAGGGGAAATGGTGTGGGAAGTCTTTCTGCATATGTGTTGCTTTTATTGGTTAATAAAGAAGCTACTTTTGGCCAATTGCTTAACAGAATATAGCCAGGCTGGAAGTGGGGGCAGAGTCAGGGAGAAGCCACGGAGCCCCCAGAAGAGAAAGATGCGAGCTGTCAGCTGGATCATATTAAAGTGAACTTCAGGCTCACTTTTCCATAAAATCCATGATTGTTTTGTCATCCTAGAAAAGCCAGAAAGGAGGCTTCAGTGTACCATAGCATCCACAGCAGAGCTTGTGGGAACTGTAGGCTCCTGGAGAGAGCAGAGGTTGACATTGGTCAATCGGTTGACAAAGATGTCTTCCAAAAGCTTATTTCATTGTGCTACTTGCCAAAGTACTGAAATCACAATGAGTAAATGTTCCTAGAAATAAAGTAAAGTATTCACAATGTGCCTTTTCATAGGACTTAAAAAGCTGATTACTTGCTTTCTACAACAAAATGGGAAAGTGGATGGGAAGCATCTAGCAAAAGAACATTTCCAACCTTTAGCTTTAGTGTTTATGAAAACATAGGTATAGTCCTGTAGACCTTGGGGGATTTCGCAGCAATGAGATTCAATGTTTAAGAAAAAGCCCTAAAATAGCTTTCAGACCTGAACTGCACACACTTATGGAACTACAGAGTCTGATAAAACGTAGAGAAAGAAGAGTTTATACAGGCTACAAATAGGTTTGTGATCCTTGGTACATTTTAGAGTATCCTGAATAGTAATGTTCTCCTAGGAAATGATTTATGGCTCTCCCTAAATCTGATCTCCAGAGCTGACTTAGGCTAATTTCTAGATTCTACTGCATCTACTTACATCTTGCTCCTCATATATTTTCAATGCTAAATGCAAAACATGTACACTATCAGTGGCTATATTTTTTAGGTGGGGAATGCAATTCCTTCCCATAGTGGCAGTACAGCATCCTCTTTGTTATAAATATCTTCACTTCAATGAGAAAAGATGATGAAATTCTTTTTGAAGACTCTCAAAGGGCTTGCAGATTTTTAAAAATATTACCGCCACTTTGTTTGGAAGAAATACAGTTTGGTCGTAAAGCCATCATTTGTGAATGGATTTATGAACATGACACACATTTGCATGCTGTGCATGGAAACCTTGTACCAAGGACTGGTTCCAAACAAGAAAACTGTTGCTAGTAGGAGTTTTTTCAACTGTATTATTATCATTAGCAAATTTTAAGTTCCCCCAAACTAGTGAAAATAAATGTAAGTCAAAACCAGTTCCTTTTGAATGAACAGTTTATTTCAAATCTATTGTATTTTCATTGAACATTTTCCATGGAGTAAAGGAATTTTTTTAAATAAATCAGTTTGTAAAGAGCAACCTTGAGTCTTGGCAACACCCTGAGTTGTTTGGAGGAATTTTTTTTATATATAGGATACAAAAGCCTTTTTCTTTTTAGTGAAACAAGGCAAGTATCTTTCTTTTTATCTGTATTATGCTAAACATTTGGAGTCCATCTGTAATTGTTTTAGATTATCTTCTTATCACGGAACCAGGTATCTAAAAGTATTTTAAGTTTTGTTTGTTCGTTTGTTTGTTGTTTGCTTTGGTTTTTTGTTTGTTTTAAACTACCTCTCATCATGCAGGATGCTGAGACAGGAGGATCATAAGTTCCAAGTCAACTGGGGCTCTATATTGATACCTTGTCTTAAAAACAAACACAAACACAGAGACTTATATACCAAATCTATTTATTCAAAAATCCTGACTAAGCCCAAGAGCTGGTGCTTATAAAAGATTTTATTTTTATAAAGTAAGAAAATTGATTTAAAGAAGCTTCCATCAGATATTCTTTTGTTACAAAAGGAAGGGAACAATGGTAGTTTCTAAACTTAGGATATTTTGTGCTTAGAGATGCAAAGCGATGATGAGCTGGGTCTCAGGGGACCTGACAAAGCTTCTGAGAAACTGCCATTTGTGTTGGGACTGAACAATCATAGAATTGTAGAAACTAGAATGTGAAGAGTGTTTGAGGGACATACGAGGCCTGCAATGCAGTGATTGGAAATCTTGTCTCAAATCTGCAGTGAGCTCAGATCAAAATTTCATGAAAGCAAATGCTTTGGATTGATATTGGAGATGTGAAATGAAGCCCAAGGCTTAATGCATGCTTCTCAATAACTGTAGTAAAGCAATCCTGAGGGAATGGGGTGAGTGACTAAATTATTTTCAGTAAACTCATCTCCAAAGATGAGATCTATATTTTAAGTACCCAGTGTTTTCACACACAGGTAGCAGAAGCTAAAGTTCTATATTTTGACTTTTTTTAAAAACTGTACTTCCTGGGAGAAACAAGAAACCCTTTATGAAATAAAATGCAAAGCAGAATACATTTGGCAAATCGCTCCGCACTACGTGAAAAGCACCATTATCACACCAGCAGCTGCTTTGGGTCCCGGTGTTTCATCCTGTCAATGAGAAAATCCTTGACATGCTCTGAAGGCTCAGTTATCTTGACAGCCATCTTCATGTAATATTCAAGATAGCTTTTACACAGCCTCAGCTATAATATTAGCCTGAGATCTAATGCTTACTCTTTATTTAAGGGATGATGAACTTGATTTGATGCTTTCTCCACTGTGAGTCAAATCCGACTCGGAATCCTCCTAGGGAGATTCCATTGCCTTTAACTGACCGTAAGCTTGAGAAGTTCCTAGCCAAAAACCTCTTCTTACACACTACTTCTCCACACCCCTGACTTTCTCCAGACATAACTGAAGAGCTGTTTTCATCAGCTCTCCACTGGGTATTGGGCCTGACTTTTGAGTTTTGTAGTCACTGAATTGTCATCTAAAAACAAGAAGAAAAAAAAACCTAATGGATTCTACTTTGGCTTGAATAGAGGGAGCAATCTAGGAGATTAACTTTCCCGTCCTTAGTAGTCTACAGAAAACTGTTGGGACATAGTTCATGAGGTAGAAAGTCCTATTTGGAAAGGAAGGTACGAAGAGAGGGAGGGACAGAAGAAGGGGAAAGGAAAATTGAGCCAATACTTACAAATTCTCAATAGGTAGTCAGATTTTACCTATTCTGTTTTGATGTCCTTTGATATTCAAACCTAGAATCAAATACAGATAGCTAAACAAATCCAAGAATCAAACAGCACAATTGGCTCAGAAATAATTTCAGAGTTCTCACAAAGTTCTATAATAGGGTTTTTTGTTTCTCTTGGGCACACTGGGCAACATAAAGTCCCTCATACACTACCAGTCAAGATCTTGGCAGAAACAGATGGCTCACTATGTTGTGACAGGAGCATCTTACATACGATTCAGACAACAAATATACCGTGTAGATGTTCGATAGGAAATCCACACTGTAAAGAGCATGCTGTTCTCATTCATAATGCTGCTTAGCCTTGTAGGAGAGCATTGGGATTGTGGGTGCATAACAGCATACCCAACTGCCTATATCCCACAACTACCTCATCTCATTTCAGAAGGTCCCAAAAGGTTTAAATGAAGAAAAGAATCGCACTTAGTGATGCAATCTGTTAGTTTCTGCCAGTCTGCTTATCCACGTTTATTTTAGGTCTTTCCCTGTCCTCCAGCTGCATCCATGTCTGTTTGGGAGCTGTTGGGCCTACTCTCCCCTCAGGTCATTTTTTCTGGTGACTTGCTTAAGAGTCGCCATTGCCCTTGGTAATGGCTACTCCTAATTGAGAACAACACACAATCTAGAATAACCTGGGGAGGGAGTCTCAATGTGGAAATACCTGGATTTGACTGCCCTGCAGACATACCTAGGAAGCATTTTCTGAACTGAGTTTATTGAGGTGGGAAGATTATCCCTAAATGTGAGTAGTGCCCACTTCCTGTACTAGCCCTAGACCGAATGGAAGGGCTGGAGTGACTGAGCAGTGGTGTGCATTCATCTCGCATCTTGACTGCGGATGCAACAAGGTGCTTCAGATTCCTGCCACCTTGACTCCCCTTCAATAATGGACCATAAACTGAAATTGTAAACCAACTAAGTCCTTTCTCCCCTGAGTTGTTTTCATCGGGGATTTTATCAGAGAACCAAGAAAGGAAACTAAGATAGGCTTGCTGACCAGGCCCCATCTTACCAGCACCTCTTGAGAGTTAAGAAGCTCAGTACAAGGCACAGCTTTAAGTGGCCAAACTCCAGCCTTCCTCACCTAAGTATGCTGTACTTTTACTATAAGGGATACCTTGAGATACAGACAACTCCAAGCCATCATGGCAGTCCAGAAATGAATGGAATGATTCCATCCTATGCCTCTCAGAGGTCATTTTTCCCTGTTTCTTCCTGCAGTCACCAAGGTTGATTTTCAGCAACCTTTCTCCTCAGTAATAGAGACAGACTATTTAACAGAAGCAGCTCGAGGGAGAAAAGGTTTATCCTTGCTTATGGTTTCAGAGACATTTCCATCAGTCATGGCAGAACAAACTTGGTGAACAGGTTGGCTCCATTCTCAGTGGCAGGGGTCTGTGGCTACAGGTCATGGTGAAAGACCAGGAAGCAGACAGCACGGGCTGGAAACAAAAGTGGGTTTAACCATCAAAGTTTGCCTCTAGTAATTTATTTCTCCTTGATAAAACCCACGTCTCCAAATTTTCACCACCTCCCAAAACCGAACCCCCAGAGGTAAGTCAAGCATTCAGACACATGAGCCATAGCATCCGGTGAGGCCAGTTTTCTTCCTCATCAAACCCAAGATCTCTCCCCACGTCAATGTTTTTGCCACATCAGGGAGATGCAACCTTGGTGGGCGGTGACTTTCACGATATCTGCAAGACCAAAGCCATTCCTATCACACTAGCATGTTCTTTGCTTCTTGCTCGCATTCTCCTAGAAGCACACAGTGGGGCTTTCGAGAACAAACATGATGCATAATGTCTGAAAGCGTTGACTGCAGGGAGCTTAAACAATGCCATTCTTCTAATCATTTTCTTTGGTTTCAGGACATATTGGAGTTTGATATGGAGATGCATTATGCCCAATGAGTTTATTTTTATTTTTAATTGACATGCAATAATTGCACACATTTATAGAGCACAGCATGATTATTCTGATACACGTGTACGGTACATAGTGACATATCAGTGTAGCTGGAACATCCATTGCCTCAAATATTTACCATTTCTTTATGTTAGGAACATTCAAAATCTTCTCTGTTACATAACTTGAAATATAATAATTAAATTTTCAAAACTATGATTGCCCAACTGTGCTATAAAATATTAGGAGTTCCTCCTGCCATCTAACTGCACTCCAATACCCATTAACCATCATCACAGACCTTGATAACTATTCATCTACTCTGTGTGTTCTGCAATCAACTATATTGATATTTTTAAATGAATTCATGACTAAATATTTTAGAAACATTTTCATCTTAAATTCCATTAAAAATATCAATAATCAGCATAATAAATTCTATAGGATCCTCAATAATTTTTAAGAGTGGAAAAGACATCCTAAAACCAAACATATGAAGACTTATTATATACTGCTCAAGTTTATAGGTTCACTTCTCTCCCATTATTAATTATATTATTAATGTAAAATATTATTCAGAGACAGTCCCATCACCACTACCACTACACACACAGCTATTTCCATTTGGACAACCAATTCCTTCTACAGAAATATGAAGACTTAGCACAGATCCATAATGCTCTCATCTTGACAGGACCAGTATTCAGCCTCCTGGACAGTAAGCTTGGGAAAGGAAAAAGTTCAAATGCTGAAAGTCATTTCATTCAAGAATGGGGAGTGAAATAGGAAACAGCAGCTCAGTGATGACAAAGTTTTGCCTGAGACACTGTCCTCGGTGAAATTTGGTGAGAAAAGGACCAATGATGTGATTCCAGATCCAGTGGTTCAGGGCCCCGAGCCCTCAGCGATAACCTAGAGTTGGAGCAGAGATTTTTGCCCACATTGCCGCTCCCCAGTACAGCTCTGACTCAGAGTTTCAGGCAGCAAAGTTGAAGAAGCTATCAGTCTCCTGAAGCATCCTGGAACACAGTCTCCACAGGAACTCAGAATGAAGATGCTCAAACATACAAAGAGGGAAAAAGTTTTCTGATGCTGAGGACCCTGGGAGAAATGGAAAGACTCAGGTCCTGCCATGAGGTGGATGCCTATACTATTAATCTTGATGAAACAGCACTACCATGGGCTGGTAAAGGCCAGGGCATGCATATGGATTATAGAACTAAGCTCTAACACAGATGTAACATAAGTTATCATAGAGATATAATATGATCCATATGTTTTAATTTTGCAGAAGATAAAAATAAGTTATTCACTCATATGAATAGAATATTTCAAAAATGTGAAAAAATTACAATAATTACAAGTAATAATTTTGAAATGCTGTGTGTTTTACTAAATGCTTACTTAGCAGTGAACAGTCATCCAAATGTCTGACAAACTGAATTTTTTTCAATTTTAGCTTTTATTAACAACAAAATTGCCTTTATACTCATATCCTACATGATGAATCAGTTCTATGAAATTGGTTACTATCACTATGCTCACTTAGTTCCAGTTTTCCAGTACCTAATTTAAAAAAAAAAAAACTGTTTGAAAATACACATTTTCCAGAGCCGGTATTATGACGTAAGTCTTCTTGCTTGTTAGGTTTTCCCCCTTGGGATAATATAATTGCATTTGTCCCTTTCCTCCCTCCCTCTAAACTCTCCTGTATACCCCTTCCTGCTCTCCTTCAAATTTATGCTTTCATTTTTTGCTAGTTGTTATTGCATATACATATGTATACCCATGTGTATGTATGAGTGCATGTATATGTATATATGCAATCTATGTGTGTATGAGTGTTTGCAATAATATCTACATATATTTGTGCAAGTAAAAATATATATTCTTAACCAGTTGGTTGTTCAATTCCAAATGGCCAGCCCTGGAAATATACAAACAGGTAGCATTATACAGACTAAACTACGAAATTTCCTATATATATGTCATTGTTATTATCATCATCATGTTCATTATAGGGTTGAAGAAACAAGAAAACAATTTGTCCAGTTATAAGGTTAAAAATTGTTTATCAAATATCCTTTTTAGGTTTTTTCTCTTCAAAACTATCTGAACAGTAAGAGCTAAGCCCTCAGTTATAACACAGTCATAATCACATTTTAGTATATTTGTGATATAAAAGACCCACTTCTCAACCCTCCATCACAGCCTACCTCTTCCTCATAGATACCCATCTCAAATGGTCCTGGGAAACGCAGTCTGCTTCAATTTGCCGAGGAACAGAAATTCCCACCAAGGTTCAGCATTTGCTACAGTTGGAATGCTCTGAAACCGAGCCCATGTTCCTGTCATGGCAAATTAGGTCAACATGGGGAGACATGGAGCCACGCATGGGATGACGGAATGGAAAAGTACATTATTAACTAATGTCCTCCCCATTTTCTTTTTCCTCAGTGACATCTAACAAATTGAATTTAAGTGTTCAGAAACACAAAATGCTCTATTAGATGGCTTGGAGAGAGGGGGAGAAGAGGAGCTGTACGAACTGACAGGCAACGTAATAATAGATGCCAATATTAGGAAGAATTCAAGGAATGTTTTTCTTTTTATGAATTTAATTTATTCTTGAGAATGTCATATATATATATATATATAGCCATTCTTATTATTTTCATCCCCCACCTTCTCTAATCCTTCCTCCAAAACATCAACCCTTCCCACAAATACTGTTCCTACATTCATGTATTTTTGCTGTTTTGTGATTCACCACTAGCCAGGCTACCTGTGCTAGCGTGGGTTTGGAACGAGCCACTGGAGCCTGGTGAGCTCACCAGCGCATATGCAGTTGAAAGACAACTACTCTTCCCTTCTGTGAAGCAGCAGCAGCCAAAAGCTCAGCAGAGAGTCCCCCCCCCCGCCAACATCTAGAACAAACTGTGAATAAGATGAGTCTTGTGTAGGCTCAGTGCAAGTAAACCCAGCTGTAGTCCCTGACTGCAATGGCTGAATCATAACTGGAAAATGGCAGCCTGCCACCCTTACCCCCTCTTCTGGCTCTAATTCTTCCCATCTCCTCATCAAGTACCTTCTCTGAGTCATTGAAGAGGTAGTAAAGGTGTTTTGTCTAAGGGTGAGCATTCAGCCATTGCTTACGCTCAGCACTTTGAGCAGCCCCGAGTCTCTGCCTTCACCATTGTTCACTGAAAGAGGATTTCCTCATTAAAGCTGAGACTAGCATTTGTATATGGGGGCACAAGCATAAATACTTAGAGTTTAGTGCTATATCAATTTAGCAAACAACAGGAGTTGGCTCTCCCCAGGGCCTAGTGACTTCTCTATCCATGTGGTTTTGACCAGGTTTGCAATATCAGACACGGACTCCCTCCTGTAGAACAGACTTACAATCCGATCAAGAGCAGATGGCTATATGTATAACAATTGTGCACTGTTACACAAATGGGCTCATCTTGCCATTGGGTTTATAACTGGTTAAGACCACTGATGGTTTTCTCCTCCAGAAGCCTGGGTAGCACCTTTCGGGACTATGAAAACTGTCCCACTCAATTCAGGCTTGGTTTCTGTTCTACAACCAAGGCGCGTGAGGTCTCCAGCAAGAGTTCTGGTGGACATTCCCAAGAGTGGCAAGGGCCCATATTGTTTGGGAGTCGCCTGCTGCCTCCCTAACCAACAGCTCACACAAAGGCAGCTCACCTTTGGCTTCTAGGAAAAGCACTATCTAGCCATAGAGGCTATATTTCCCCCTTTTAAATTAAATATTTCTAATTGTGCTGTAAAACAAGAGGGGTCCATGTCTTTTCCATGTCCATTCCATGTAGGTTCATCTCACGCATCATCTCCATCTCTCCACTTCCTTTTTCATGTTAGGCCATAAGTACTCCACTACTTTTTTCCCAATCTCCTGTTTTTAAATTTGTAAAAGCTAATTTTATAAGCCTATGAGTGTTTAGGAACACCTATTTCAAGATATAGTAGACTACAGTTGTATACAATGATATTATTTAAAAATTAATAAAAGTATAAACATATTAATCTTAGCCTAAGCTACAATTAACCCAAGAAAATAATTAACTTTTACTGGTATTTTATGAATATTCAGTTTTATTATGGATTTAAGACAAGAAAATGCAAATAGTATAGTTTGGTGGCTACACATGGGCAGTAGACCCTTTAGTGGAATTCCTTACCCTATGAATAAATAATTATCTTTCCTTGGACAAGTTATGTTACTTCTCTGTGTCATTGTTGCCTTAGGGGTGAAGGGAGTTCAATAATACCTACATTATGAACTTCAATAAGAAATAAATGAGCAACATATGGAAAGTATTTTTAATGTGATTTCAACATGGTTAGCATTTGATAAAAGTCAGTTACTAGTATCATCTCAGGTATGCTTGACTTTCCCTGATAGCCTAGTCTAAATGTCTTGAAGATAGAACTTAAATTCAGTATAACTGTTTCCACTAATAAAAAGCAAATCATATCACATAACTGTATCGAAAAGAAATACAAATACAAACTCAAGGCGTTTGAAAAGATCTTAAACTTTATGGATAGCTTTTCGTCGATATAGTAATACACAGAACAAAAGAATTCTAGGGCATGGGCTTTCTGAAATAACGCTATCATCGCCATATAAACCTACATGCTTATATACAAATGTATTCTTTCCCAAATCCACTCTAATGTATTTGCTTTTCATTCATTTAAGTCCTTGAAGGGTACAGCATCACACAGATTCTTGGCCCAAGGGTCTTGGCAAAAACGTTGCTTCAGAAGTTGGGATGAAGCATGCCTATCTCCCACAGGCATGAGTCACCTTCCTCAGATTACACTGATTTTGTTGAGTTCGTCACTGCTGTTGCTATCATTTATTTTTTTGCTTTAGAAACATAAGCACATCTTTCCAAAATAGAATTCAGTTTCATCTCTGGAATAAACATCTTCATTTTAAAAAGAGCATGTGAGGATGGAAAGATGACTCAGTAGTTAAGAGCACTTGTTGCTCTTTCAGATGACCTAGCTCCACTCTCAGCCCTCACCTGATAGCACAAAACCATCCGTAACTCCAGTTCCAGGAGATATGGCCCCTCTTGAGACCTCTGTGGGTGCCAGGCATACATGTACTGCACTTGCATACATGCAGGCAAAATATTCATACAAATAATAAAATAAAATAAACAAATACAAAAATTGTAAAGAAGAAGAAGAAGAAGAAGAAGCAGAAGAAGAAGCAGAAGAAGAAGAAGAAGAAGAAGAAGAAGAAGAAGAAGAAGAAGAAGAAGAAGAAGAAGAAGAAGAAGAATGAATGAATGAATGTGTGTTCCCTTTGGTTCCAGTGACTTCATGGATAGCCAGCAAGAATGACCTTGGACCACAGCCCTCCTGACATTTGCAAAATCCTGTTCCCACCAGACCTCTAAAGATTTCAAAAACATTCCAAAGAGAACTCTTCCTTTATATGTTTTTAAAAGCCACTGTGTGACATGTGTTAAAAAAGAAGATACAATGAGAAAATCATATAAAGTCACTATACATGTAGAAAGAAACAGTGAAGAAATGTTCAGTAATCTCAGAAGCAGAGACATGGAAAGACATACTTTCTTTGCTAAATGTACAATTAACAAATATAATGTGGGGCTATTTTCTCCACAAACTCAAACAACTTAGGTACAGACAGATGTAAACAGAGACTGTTTGTTCGTTTCCCGGCCGCCCAGACCAAAATAATAACACAGAGACTATACTAATTACAACACTGCTTGGCCAATAGATTAGACTTCTTACTAACTACGTCTTACATCTTAAATTAACTCATTCCTGTTATTTTGTATTTTACCATGAGGCTCATGGTTTACCAGTGAGGTTTCGGGGCGGGCATCTTTCTCCTTTGGCAGCTACATGGCATCTCTCTGATTTTGCCTTCTTTTCTCCTCTACCTCTGCTTGAATTCCTGCCTTGATCTATTCTGCACTGTCATAGGCCCAAAGCAGCTTCTTTATTAACCAATGGTAATAAAACATATTCATAGCTTACAGAAGGGAATCCCACACCAGACACAGACAAGAACTGATGAGGATATGTAAAAACTGGAGCTCTGATATGTTATCAGTAAGACTGAACACAACACAGTCAATCAGAAAAGCAACTTAGCAGTTTCTCTAATTACCCAACATAGAGTTGCTTATGACCAAGAAATATGACTCTGCCCAACTATGCATATTAAAACCTATGTATATAAAAAGTTAATAACACCCTTTTACACAAATGTTCATGAGTTATTACTTATGCCAACCAAAAAGTAAGAGGAGCCCAAATATCCACCAATTGATAAAGCAATTGCAATCTTTGCATCATAAAAAGAAATAAAATATTGACAAGCATGGATTAACCATGAAAACATGACAATAAATTAGTCAGTCACAAACAAAAGTCAGTCACACAATCTGATTTTATCATTGTAAAATAGCCAGAATACCTGAGTTCACAATGAAAGAATGTAGATTGGATTGTGCTGTGACCATGGTGCTGCGAGAGGTGGAAGGATAGGAGTAGGCACTAAGGATATGGAGTTTCTTTTGACTACAAAAAAGGCAGTGATGGTGGTGGGACAATTCCATGAGTACACGAGTGACTCTTGAAATGTCTACCTCAAAGAGATAAATTGTATGATATCATATTAAAGCTGCTATTAAATTTATAGAAAACATATCTAAGAAATTGAACACTCTTTACAGTTCCCTCATAAGATTTTATTAAAGATAAATAATTTGGTAGTGTAGACTCACAACATTGGTGTCTTCTGCCATGGGCATCCATGGGAGGCACTTGCTGTTTTTCTATATATCTATATTTGCTGTTTCATGTAGTTCAGAGATCCACATACAATCCTACAATAGAAGAGTCATTAAACATGAGCTAACATCACCGAAAACTAAGTATTACTTCATAGTCCTCAAAGCAGAGGGAGACTAATCATTCCTGAAAATAAAACTTGATCTTTTCTTACCCAATTCCAATGTCCGCCACAGAAACCATTGACAAAATGCAAGACCAAGTGATGGGGCACATGGTTTAAGCTGTTTAAAGTCATCTCTTTTGAAAAACCAATTGAATGCTAACTGTTATGCTCTTAACACTCTCCAAGATGTTTCTTTTATAGCTGGGGAACTTAAACTTCCTTGAGATTTATGCAACAGTAAGATGCAACCAAAGATTCAGAAGTTGAAAATTTAGGAGAAAAGGTTGTCAGGTTTATACATTATATCATAAAATGTTTGGTTTTTATGGCCTATTTTGTGCTTCACATATTTCACTAAATGCTTGACTTAATTCATTTACCTTAGCTAAACATTGAATATATTGTTATGGAAGGAGGTTGGAAGAGTCTTCCTTTTTTTCTTGTTTAAGGTAAAGTCTGTAATATTCACAAAGGCCCAAAGCTTATGAAATTCTCCTCATAGATTAGGAATTGGTGAACCAGTTCCTTCATCATTGTGTTGATTACTTCCAGTCGATTGATTTCTCGCTTGTGGACCAAAGAATGAACTCTCTCGAAAAGCTGTGAATGTGGATGTTCTCACAATATTATAAAGGGGAAGATCTCTCTCTCTTTTTCTCTCTCCCTCCCTCCCTCCTTCCTGCCCTTCCTCCTTTCCACTCTCCTCTTTTCCCTTCCTTCTCTCCTCCCTCTCTATCTCTCTCTTTCTCCCCTATTACAGGAGCCTGTTTGAGAGTTGTAAAGACTTCTGTTAAATGCAGTGAGCTATCAAGGTAACAATTTCATGCTTCCTCTGAAATACTGAAAATACTGAAACACTTAAAATATAGGTGTTTGGCTGAAGGAAGGAGCTGGAATCAGTCCTAAACACTTTTGGCAAAAAGAATAGGAACCTGCGTCTTTAAATCTTGGATTGATGCCAAATCTTCTCTCTACCATCAACTTTTCATTAAAACTGTTCACCTTCCAAGTGTAAAAAATAATAATTAATTAATTAAAAGTGGCGCAGCAAATGCTGTGTATTTTATCTAAAACTTTAGCAGTGCTGTCTATGCCAAATGGTTCCAACCTTCTTTACTTTGTGCTTTGGAAACAAAGCTATATTTTCAATAATCAGTTAAGTTAATAGATTCTGAGCTCTGTAGGCCTCAGTAGATTTTTAAAGATGGTGGTTTATTTTGTTCCTGTGGGTTTTTTTTCTTGAATAAAAGATGCTGTCTCTTTCTCTTTCCTCTTTTTTTTTCATTTCTTTTCTTTTCCGAGGCACCTGCTAAATAACTGAGCTTTTTTCTGATCAGAATTTTTACAACTATAGGATTTTTAAAACACATAAATTTAGCGAAATCTTAAAGCAGTTCATTAAGGAACTCTTCAGTACAATTCAAGTTCAGGAAGCCAAAGTAATGTAAAAACAAACACCTCAAGGAAATATACTCGAACACAAGTAAATGCGATGAAACCAAAGACACCTTAAAATAAACATCTCAATGAAATGCAAAACAGAAAGTGAGAACCATGAAGTGGCCAAAAGGAAAGTGAAAACCTGACAGAGTTAATAAGACCTGCGACCAGAAAGGTCTTCCAAAACACCCATGCATCCACGTGTATCATTTTAAACAAGGTAGCAACAAACATAATTAAAGCAGCCGTACTTTACTGAACTCTGCCAAGAACATCCATACGGCAGCCATGCTCACCGCTATACCAGCACCTCAGCCCGGAATTCCTGGTTCCCATGTCTGCTTTCTCAAGTGTTCCAGCCTGTTTGAGAAGTGCTTTGTTTTATTTTCTCTATGAGAATGCGGAACTATACAACTGCAAACTAGCAAATTTAGTTAACCACTTTGAAAAAAGTCATATTTTTCCATTTCCCCCAAGTGTAACATTTTTTTAAATTCCTATAGAAAAAAAGAGAGAGAGAGAGAAAGAGAAAAGTTCCTGGAGATCTAGAAAATACTGACGAAAAAGAAATGAATGCATTGCTACTGCTACCACCATTAAACCCAAGCCAGTAGGAACTTAAACAGCAAGCAGTTCACTCTTCGAGGCAACTAGAGCTCCTTTATACTAGGCTGCACTTCTTTTGGCAACAGGCTACTTCCCCCATAAGTCACAGGATGTTTTCTTCTGCTTAGAAATCCTACTCTGCTCTCCTGCTCTGCCACATAGAGGAGAAGAAATTAGGAGTTAGTCAATTATCTCAGAGTCTACCTGCCACCTGGCTTGCCAACTGCAACCAAAACAGGTCCTTCCTACTTTAGAGGTCTATAAATTACATTTTAGCATTTTAACTATCATGAGAAGTACTAATTAAGGTGGAACATCCGCCAGTGTTGGTGGTGCACACCTTTAATCCCAGCACTCCGGAGGCAGAGGCAGGGACAGGACAGGTTCTAAAGCTACACAGAGAAACCCTGTCTTGAAAAACATCAACAAAGGTTTGGCAAGGTAATATACATTCAACATTCTAGTAAACAGTTGTCAAAGGTTTTTTTTTTTTGTCCCAATCTTTGGTTATTCTAGGACCACCACTGTGTATATATAAGTGATGTGGAATTCCCCTCTTTATTAATCAATTACCATTACTAATGGTTAATAAAGAAACTGCCTTGGCCTGTTGATAGGGCAGAACTTAGGTAGGCGGGGAAAACTAAACTGAATGCCTGAGACAAACACCAGAACTTTACCTGGTAAGCCACTGCCATGTGGCGATACACAGATTAATGGAGATGGGTTAAATTAATATGTAAGAGTTAGCCAATAAGAAGCTACAGCTAATGGGCCAAGCAGTGATTTAATTAATACAGTTTCTGTGTGATTATTTTGGGGCTAAGTGGACAGGAACTAACTAGCAGCCTCCTTACAACATTTAAGTGGCAGTACTTGTTGTCAGAACAAGGGTGTATAGAAAAGTGGTCACTCCCTCATGAAATATATAATCTCATTGAGGCAATGAGGCTAATTGGAGGACTTTTTAATGAATGAAACATGAAGAAATATCATAATTCAGAGAAATAAAATGTCACCTGGGCTATACTGAACCTGAAGGATTCCATAAAGCAAGCAGGACTTGAATGATGGATATGACTCACACAGGCAGCACAAACCAGGCCAGCAAGATGGGCTTAAGGGAAGGCACACCACCAGAAAAGGTCTCTGTTAGGGCAGCAGTTTACGGGATGCAGTGCCAATGGAATGCATAGTTAGAGCTGTGGGCCAAAAGTGCTGCGGTAGTCAAAACCCTACACTCTCAGATTGCGCCATTCGGCTTCCAGTAGGCTGTGTAGTCACTGAAGCCTTCTGGTGGCAAATGACAGATTGAAAGAGTGTTTTATGATCAGCTTGTCAGCGATATGAATGATGTAGTGGCTGTAAGAGGAGCTGGATGTCGGTGGCATAATTAAAATTAAAAGGTTTCTGTAATAGAAGAAATAGGGGAGATGGTAAGAAGCTCAAGGAGAATGGAGAATTGAGGACAGAGGTGGCATCAGGTGATATTTTGAAGAAAGAACTGGAATTGGCAAATGTTGGCAACTGGTAAGATCTGGAAAGCCAAGTAAACTTGTGAGACATCAAACTTTAAACATGGATGTAAATAAAAGTTGCCAAGACAGCACCTTACATTTGTAGAACATGGAACAATTAATTTGCAAAACATGCTCTTTCACTCTGGAAACAAAGACCTGTAAGCTCTTGTGGTAAACATTCTTTCTTTGTAGGATGGCACAAAATGTTTTCAACTACAGCTCCCTTCCTTAAGGATGCTGATCTGCTCAGCACTGTGCTGAGCCCTTAGCATGGTTTGCTACAGTTTAGCATAGCTCTGCTGAACACATGTACAGTGAATTGGACAGGATACTAAGAGGAAGATTTGATGGAACATGTACAAATACACAAAATAAAAACACTACAAAAAGAAGGGAGGGACAAGAGAAGAGAAGGGTGGAGAAAGAGAAATTGACACACAAGCAGAAGACAGCATTAATGAGGTACAGTTGCTACTGCCTTACTATCTACCTGTTCTGGATCACAACCAGCCCCTGGTTCCCAGGAAGACTCAGCAGTGATCCTCACCTGTGGCTCACTGACAGACTCTGCATCCTCAGATGCCTCCTCAACCTAGCTTGACCTGATTTCCTTTTCTATGACCTCTTTCAAGGGTAGATAATGGAGAAAGCAGTTTGCCACTAAGCATGCTTGTGCCCCTAACATGTCGCAGAAATAGGGTGGTAACTACAACAAGAGTCAGGTACACTGTTTTAGTTTTGGAGGTAAGTGAGGTTGTCCAAATCTTCTCACCTGTGTTGGCAGAAGGTAGGAAGTAGAAGTAAATGCGGCAGAAATGGTTCAGGACTTTGCCAGATTTTCAGTGATGATAGGATAGCTCAATGTGACCTTAGAAGACAGGAAACCTTGCAAATCTTAAATTATATCCTTTGTACTTAATGGCAAGGCTGATCTTCCACCGGCAACACGCATAGTATGTCTGTGAGGTTCAACCTGACAAGAAGAAACAAGACTCTACAATCCTAATATCCAGAACTCACCACAAAACTGAACATGCAGAACACACGCGGGACAGCACCTAGAAAAGCTATGACGTTGGACTTGGTGTGCAGAACCCGGCTTCAAGAAACTACCTGGTCTGCGGGGTGGTGATGACACACACCTTTAAACCCAGCACTAGGGAGGCAGAGATAGGTGGATCTCTGTGAGATTGAGATCAGCCCAGTCTACAAGAGCTAGTTCCCGGACAGACTCCAAAGCGTCAGAGAAACTCTGTCTTGAAAAACCAAACAGGAAAAAGAAAAAGAAACTACCTGCCTTTAAAGAAGGCTCGAAGAACTACATAAACTCAACTTAATCAGATGTGATCCTCATTTGCCACACATACCTGAGGTCAAATGTGCCCTCTTAAATACAAAATTATATTGAACATTAGCTCAGGGACAGAGCTGAAGTTTTGTAAACAATATTAATGAAGTTTCCCTATTTCAGACGTAAATAGATGCTGTTTAATCCCTAAAATAATCAAAGAGTTAATCTTGCTTCATTCAGGCAGGAGTGGAGCCCACTGGCAAGCTGTAACCATCTTAATTTTCAAACTTTCAAGTCCCTTCTCAAACCACAAAAGCCAGCAAAGTAGAGGCGAACAAAAGGGGTTGTTTGGTAAGGACAGAAATGAACTACGCCGTTTGAAGTGTTTCCAGGGAAATGTGTTGGGAATATTGAAGTCCCCAGTGACTTACAAAGGTTATTCATTCACAAGTGAGATAAATTCATAGCTGTCAAATTGTCGAGATTCTCTGTGTGATCACCAGGGCTTCAAATCATTTATTTTTTTTTCCCTAGCAAAAGTTCAATATTTTCACAGCTTCAAATTTGATCGTACTTTATAATTTGGAAATAAAGAATTGCTTCTCTTCCTCACCTGCTCACTGAAGCAGTCACGGCCTATGAGTATATTAAAGCAGGTTTTCTCTTTCATTGTATTTTCTTTCTCTGAGTAAAGCCAAATGTGTCTAAATTGGACGTTTCTCCCAGTGAACTAGCTGCATATAATTAATAGTGCTTGGTTTCACCACACTGATTTGGAGAAACCACTGCCGCTACAAAGTTTCTAGCATTTAATAATTGACTCTACTACCCAGCATAATTATAGATACATGTGTTCTAAACTCCCCCCAAATAAATTCATCATTTTTTATTTTTCTAAGGACATTGCCTATTAGTTTATGAACTACTGTGTTTATTTGAAAATCATACAGTGACCATTTCTGCTTTTGCATTTTCATCATGGGGTCAATGACATGAGATTGTTTCTCAAGACCGTTGAATGAATTTTTGGTGTGTGTATATGTGGTATATGTATATATGAGCAGAGTCACAATTGTGGAAGTCAGAGGACGACAGCAAGTGTTCTACTCTGTCACCTTCCTCCTTATTTCCTTGAGCTGAACTTAGAGCTAGGTAGACAGCTAGCAAGCCCCAGGTATCCTTCTGTCTGCATCCCCAGAGTACTGGGTTACAAGTACTCTCATTCATACCCAGGTTTGTTTTGTATGAGAATTGCAGGAATTCTAACTCAGTCCCTTAGGTTTGCACAGCGTGTGTCCTTAACCACCAAGCCAACTCCCCAACCCCACTAAAGGCATTTTGAACCAAGTCCTTCAGAGATACTTTTAGTTGTTCATTTTTAATTATATTAAATATTTATATTTAATTCAAATATTTAAAATTTTATTATCATATATTCCTATGAAACTTAATGGGCTTCATGCTGACACTTTGATATGTTCATATCTCTCCTTTCTTGTCCACCTCTCCTGCCATCTCCCTTCCTCTTCCCAAACAGCCTCCCTCCTGCTTCCACGTCTCGCTTTGTTTAATATCTGGATTCCATATATGAGGGAAAAAATGTGATCTATATCAGAGTCCGACTTATTCTGCCTAAGATGATGATTGGCAGCTCTATCCATTTTCCTGTAAAGGACATAATTTCACTTCAAAAACTTAAACAATTTGATAAGACATAAGCTAGAAGTTAGCAACACAATGAGCTCCAGGAAAGATGGTAAAGATGCAAGGAGCAATAAAACGGGCAGGAACTAGCACCGGGGACCCACGGCAAGCACCAGGCCTTTAACCTGCGTCTCGTGAAAAGTGCGCTTCAGCAGCTCAGAAAACACCAGATCAGGAGCTCACTAAACCGAGCCAAGACCACCAGGGTTTGAGATAACCACACAACTGAGGAAGAGGAGGGGCCGCTGATAGCAGAAGGAAAACGTAACAAAACAATCCAACTTTGCCGGATCTTAGTAAGCTGAAAATCCAGTACCTCCACCAGACCATGGTGGTGCACTAACCAGTGTGGCGGTTAGTCATACATGTAAATTTGATGGGGTTTGGAATCGCCATAAAACGTAGCTCCTGCATGTCCACATGGACTAGCTAGATTGTGTTAACTGTGGTAGAAAGAGCCACTGTAAATGGGGGCATTGTCGTCCCCAGGCTGTAGTCCCTAACTAAGTAAGAATACCAAACAAATCCAACTAGGCACTCCCTGCTCTCTAACTGCAGACACAATGTTACCAACTGTTTCAATCTTCTGTATCCTTCCTAGAGTTTTGTTTTGTTTTTCTGTTTTGTGTTTTGGTTTTTCAAGACAAGGTTTCTCTAGTGTAACAGCCCTAACTGTTCTGTGGACCGCCTTTTGTAAACCAGGCTGGCATCGAACCCACAGAGATCCACCTGCCCCTGCCTCCCTAGCACTGGAATTAAAGGTGTGTGCCACCACACCAGGCAGAATTTATTTTTTAATTTTTTTTTGTCAAGTATATTTTGTCATAGCGAATAACTAACACAACTATAATCCCAGCACTTGGGATACTGAAGCCAGAGCTACACAGCAAGACCCTGCCCAAGGGGGGGAAATCCCTAATTTTTGAGGTCGCACGTCTTAGTGACACACTGGTCTCCCCCTTGCATACATATGTGATCTGAAATTTTGTCTTTCCTAGTACATACAGCTACTCGATGGATGACTAAACATAGGATAAAGGACTTGGCACCTCTGATTTAGACTGTGTCTTTCTCCTTTGCTGTCTTAGGCCTTCCTCCGTCAGGCTCTATTCAATCCTGTACGCAGACTTATCGCGCTTACGTAGATACACTGCTCTTTTGAGAAGTTTGTCTAAGGGCTATAATATGGTCATGCTGGGCTCTTGCTCTTCTGTGTTTCTTCCACCTGTCCCTTGTGCTTTCTTACCAACTTCAGTTCCTTCAGTCTTTCAGCCTTTTCATACAGTTGAGGCCAAGTCACAAAACTGGGGTGATCATACCAGCTGATGACGCTAGCAACAGGAGAGACCCCACATTCCTAAATTAAACCCTGAACGTCCTTCAGCCAATGTCAGACAATTATTCAAGATGATGATAAGGCCAACGGTAACTAACAGTTCCTTATTGACTATGGTAGTGACAAATAAATAATTACTAAACTTTTGTTTATCCCATCCCCCAAAATAAATCCAAATGAGCTTGTAACTCCTTCGATGGGGTGGAACCATCCAATCACCTCCTCGATCATAGTCCCCCTCAGCTCTCAAACCAAGCTCCCTACCCACTAAAACTTTTCCCCCATTGTTCAAAATGAATGGCTTAATCTCATTTTTATTGGTTCTGTACCCGAATACCCCAGTGTCCAGTATCAATTATACTTGACACAGCAATTGACAGGAAGCAGTAATGAGCATGGCTACTGGTCTGGTTAACCTTGAAATTGTTTCCATGGAAAATATGGAGGAGAAGAGTTACCTCTAGGCAGAAGTGGCAAGCCTGGACTGCTTCTGCTAAGAAGACAAGCAAAGCCCTCACATGTATGGACTGAATGTCACGAAATCACAGTGCTTCTCTGTGCATCACATATGAAGAGGACAGCAAGCCAGTGCAAGATGCCTCTGGAGAATGGTTCTGAAAGTCCAGCTCTTTCTGACTTTAGTGAGAAGAGAGAGCGTTACCACTCACACATTGTTGTCAATGACCCATCAAGCAGGCTGCAAAGTTAAAAGTGATCCTTGTCTTCATGTAACCCATAGTATCCTTGGGCATCCAGGGAGCCATGAAACTAGTCAAGTTACAGCATACGTGAAGGCATAGATGATTGCGGAACTACAAAAAAATGCCAGAGGAATTTGAAACTGAAGCCTGAAGGACCATGAGCCAGCCATAAGTGGAGTGGAAACTGAAGGCAGCTGGCTTCTACAATTGAAGGTGACAAATTATGAACAAAGAAGTTAGGTAGCAAACAGAAGGGAAGATGATTGAAATGAGAGTGAAAATAAATAGGAACCCCTAAAAGCCTTTTTTTGTAAAAAAAAAAAAAAGGAAAAAAAGAAAAAGAAAAGAAAAGAAAAAGGCATTGTATGTGAAGTTATTAAAACTGCTATCCTAGTACTGATCTGCAAATGGAGAAGGAAGAGACCATAGCAAGCAGACATTAGAAGGTTATAATAGCAACAAATGGTCGAGAACAGCAGCCTCTGCCTAGGAAAAGGGAAGAGGCATAGCTAGTGTGTTAAGAATTTACTCAAAAGGTTACAAAGTACACCATACAAAAGGGAGGCGTAAGACTAACAAAAGATAAAACACGGTCAAGATCTGGACCACTTGATGAGCAATGGTCAACTCTCCACGCAAGAGGAATACCTTCCCCCAAAGAATAATGGAACTCTGAGCCAGATAAATCAGTTAGAGACTCAGATATAAATTCAGGTCATACTCAATTCTGTCATATATCTGCATATATATGGTTTGGCTCCGTAAAACTATTTATGCACGTTAAAAAATAAAATACGATGTTTTTGCATTTTTCTTTACACTGGACAACTTTAGCTCAGGTCTCATGCTTCACTAATATATATGTTTTGAATTGTTTATAAATCTTGATATTTTAATGATCTAAGGAAAAATGCCATTTAAGTAATTCTCTCGTGAACTGCCCTGCACACTGATTTATTTGTGATAAGACATCATATATTTTTCAGTAGCTAAAGTTTTGTAAGTAGGGAATGAGTGTCTGTATGTTCTTGTAAGGTTTTGCCAAAGATGCCAAACAAACCCGAGGGCAGACTGAAAAACAGAAAGGAATGTGAGCAGCTAGAGTCTGGGTAAGCTCAAGGGGTGATGTGGAAATGGTACCTTTACCTAAATGCAAGCTCTAAAGGGTTGTTCTTAATTTGTCATTAGAAAACATAGGTCATTTTGATAAATCCAATTAATTTCAACTTTATGAAGAATTAGATTGAAGAGTCAGATTTAATTTTAAAATATATTTATGGAGTTGTGGAGAGGGATCGGTGATGGATCCACTGTTATGGTCCATCAGTGATGGACCAGTGGTTAACACACTGGCCTCCCAAGCATTTTGCAATTAATGGTATGCTTTCAATACTGTGGGAACAATACAAATAGAAAAACTTAATCTCCAATGCAGGACCCACATGGCTGACTAGAGTTGTAATGATCTAGTCAAAACCTCTTTTTTATTGGCCACAAGAGAAAGACTAGAAAAGATTAAATTATGTGCAGCATATTTTAGGATAGTTCTTTCCTTATTTAAATTTTTTATTTTACATACTAGCCCCAGTTCCCCTTCCCTCCCTTCTTCCCCCTCCCCCACCTCTCTTCCTACCACCATTCACTCCTCAGAGGGGATAAGGCCTCCCTTGGGGAGTCAACAAAGTCTGATATAGGAAGTCGAGGGAGGACTAAGACCCTCCCTGCTGTATCAAAGCTGAAAAAGGTATCCCAGTGTACAGAATGGGCTCCAAAAAGCCAATGCATGTACCCAGGATAAGTCCTGGTCCTACTGCCAGGGGACCCCACAACAGATCAAGCCAAATAACTGTCACCCACATTCAAAGGGCTTAGTTCTCTCTCATGAAGGATTCCCAGCTATCAGTCCAGAGTCCATGAGTTCTCACTAGCTCCGGTCAACTGTCTCTGTGGTTTTCCCAGTCATGATATTGAACCCCTCCGCCTTGCTCATATGATCCCTCCTCCCTCTCTCCAACTAGGTTCCGGGAGCTCAGCCCAGTGCTTGGCTATGGATCACTGCATCTGCTTCCATCAGTTACTGGATGAAGGTTCTATGATGACAATTAGGGTACTCACTAACCTGATTATAGGGCAAGGCCAGCTCAGGCACCCTCTCCACTATTGCTTGGAGTCTTAGCTAGGGTCATCCTTGTGGGTTCCTGGGAATTTCCATCACACCTGGTTTCTCTCTGTCCCCATAATGGCTCTCTCTATCAAGATATCTCCTTCATTGCTCCCTCTCTGACTAGGCCCTCACGTTCCCATCCTCCCCTTCACCTCCTTTCTACTCCCCATCCCAGTTTACCCAGACGATCTTAACTATTTCCCTTTATCCAGAATAGTTCTTAAAAGAAAATTAAAGACAAGTACTTGCATCATACTTTCTAGTATATTCCACCAAGTTTTATATGGTCCTCACAAAAATCTGAGTCTGCTTACCTGCTATTGTACTCAACTTTATATATGGAGAAATTAAATGCCAGAAAGTTTACACTAAGAAAACTTATAAGAAACGGAGATGAGGCTTGAAAACCTATGTGAGGATTAAAAAGTGGGAGGCCAGGGTGGCTTTGAGAGAGATCAGTAGGTAATGCACTCGTTAGGAAAGCTTGAAGACCACAGTGGGGATCCCCAGACCCCATGTAAAAGCTGAACGGCCATTGTAGCCCACCAGCAATCCTACTGTGCAGCTACAGAAACAGAGAACCCCTAAAAGCTCTGGCCAGCCGGACTCACTGTAATGCCGAGCTCTGAGTTCAGAAAGAGACTTTGTCTCAATATATTAATTAAGTCAGTGGTGATAAAAAAACACACACACACACACAATGTCAACCTCCAGCCTCTGTGTATGTGCACACATATATGTGCATCCACCCCTACACACCCATGTGACCACACACAAAAGAACATGAATACAAACATTCATATGCAAAAAGGGGGTACATTCAGAGTGTGGGTACAACTCTACAGGTAGTGTATTTCCTTAATAGATGTGAGTGCCTGGGCTCAACCCCCAAACACTATGTAACTCAAGGGTGGTAGATCACCCGAGTGTTCCAGTGCTCAGGAAATAACAGCAGAAGAATAATAAATTCAAGAAAATAATCAGCTATATAGCCAGCATGGAGTACATGAAACTTTGCCTCAAAAAAAAAAAAAAGTGCGAGCACAGAAAGATATTTAGTTATGGGGTTTCTTCAAGTGAAGATAAAAATGCTGAACATCCTGTTCCCTTATGCCATCCTTTGTTTTACATCTAGTATCTCTTTGGGTTAAGGCTTCACCCCAGCCCCTGGCGTCCAGAAATCTGGAATGTTTATGTGGAAAGTCCCATTCCAAGCCTCCTCCCCTGGGAATTGCCTCAATCCAAACTCCACCCCTGAGAAAGCCCACCAAATGATGACCCCTTCCCAGAGATGCTCAAGACCACTCCCACAGGGTATATAAACTGTCCCCCCTCCAGAGAACAAACACATGGTTTCCAGGTCTGGGTCTTCCTTCCCTGGCCACCCGGGAGCACTGGCATCCATTAAATCTGGATTTTTTTTTTCTAATTCGGTTTGATTTGGTCTGATTTGGATTATTGCGTCAGCTGAGAGGTTTATGGGGCGCAAAACTTTTTAGTATCCACGTATGAGTACAAACTGTGTTTATCTTTCTGAGTCTGGGTTACCTCATTCAGGATGGTTTTTTTCCCTAGTTCCATCCATCTGCATGCAAATTTCATGATGTCGTTGTTTTCTACATTGTGTAAATGTACCACAATTTCTTTATTCTTTGGTTGAGGGACATCTAGGTTGTTTCCAGGTTCTGGTTTTTATGAATAATGCTGCTATGAACACTGTTGAGCAAGTGTCCTTGTGGTATGATTGAGCATCCTGTGGTTATATGGCCAAGAACGGTGTCACTGGGTCTTGAGGTAGATTGATTCCCAATTTTCTGAGAAACTACCATACTGATTTTCAAAAGGGACAGAATGAATGAGTTGAGGGAGGTATAGAGTAGGAGAGCAATGAAAGAGATATCTTGATAGAGGGAGCCATTATGGGGTTAGAGAGAAACCTGATGCTAGGGAAAATCCCAGGAATCCACAAAGATGACACCAGCAAAGACTCTTAGTAATAGTGGAGAGGGTGCCTGGACTGGCCTTGCCCTATAATCAGATTGGTGAATAAGCCAACTGTTGTCATAGAACTTTCATCCAGTAACTAATGGAACCAGATGCAGAGAACCACAACCAGGCATCCGGCCAAGCTCTGGGAATCCAGTTGAAGAGAGAGAGGGAGGAGGGAATATATGAGCAAAGGAAGTCAAGATCATGATGGAGAAGTCTACAGAAACAGTGGAACCAAGCTCTCTAGACCAACTGCTGTGGAGCCTCCATGGCACAGAACTAGGCCCTCTCCATATGGGAGACACTTGTGTAGCTTGATCTATCCAGGGGCCCCTGGCAGTGAGATCAAGATCTATCCCTGGTGCCTGAGTAAGCTTTTTGGAGCCCATTCCCTACGGTGGGATAACATGCTCAGACTTAATGCATGGGGGAGGGGCTTGGTCCTGCCTTAACTAAATGTGCCAGGCCTTGTTAACTCCCTATGGGAGGGATGGAGGGGTGTGGGCTGGGAGGGGGGATTGGGAGATGTAACAGGAGGGAGGCAAGAAGGAGAGGAGGAGGGGTGGGAGAGAGAGCTGTAGTTGAAATGTAAAATGAAATTTAAAACAATAAAAAGAAAAAAATTTTAAAAGAAAAGGAAAAAATGAAAAGAAAAATGTTGAAGACACCAAAGAACAGTCAACTTAGTAAAGAGATATCTGCTTATAATAGACATATGGAATAAGCCTAGGTGTCCACTAAACACACACACACACAAACACGCATTCACACATGCTCAAATGTATATATTGTGTAAATATAGAAAACGAGAGGTATATTTAGCCATAAGAAAAAATGACATTGCATCATTTTCACGAAGATGGATAGACCTAGAAATCATTGTGTTAACTGCCATGACATAGTCTCACAAACAAGTGTCAGGTTTTCTCCCATACATGGAATCTCAGGTAGAGAAATAGGAACACAAACGGGGGATGATTTGGGGTGTGGAGAGCGGGGAGCGTGGGAAAGGGATGAGAAGAGGGAAGGGAGGGCGTGAAAGCAATTCAAGTGCATTATATTCACATGTGAAAATGCCATAATTGAACCGCTTACTTTGTGAAACTGAGTAGAATCTAAAATAGTAGGTGCCATGAAAAGCAAGTGCCATGCCTCTTCTTGTCTGATAAAATATTTAATAAAAAGGAGCATGCCTTGGGCCAGTAAATCCAAGCTTTTACCTTCCACTAAGGGAAGAGAGATTAGTGCTGCGTATTTATTCAAGGGCTTTCAACCACAAAGTGAACTGTGATTTTAGCAAAAGTCTTAAACAAAATACAGACATCTCTTTACGTGATTCTTTATTATGTAGCCTGAGGGAGTAATTTTAAATTGGTTCTGTGAAGGAATTATTTCCAAACAGCAGATGGTTGGAGCAATGCTTTCTAAGTAAATGGTATTCTTTTAAGACAGATTTATTCTGAGCCTACTATGTGCCAGTATCTATGCTACCTAGTGAGTATGCAGAAATGAAAATCAGGATTGTCGCTCTCGAAATTCTAGCAGGTCAGTGGAAAAATTCACTTATGATAGCACATTCATTTGGCTGATGGTGTTTTCTGATTTTGTTGGGCTTTTTTTATTTTCCAGGTAGAGCAATGGCAATGAATGGCAACCCAGGTAAATGTGCAAGAGGGCCTCAGTGAAATGGAGACATGAAACTTTAGAAGACTTGCCGGATGGATAAAAGGGAGAAAGTTGCAAACTGAAGAATGAGCGCAGGCAGGTGGGAGGGTATGGGTGTCAGTGGGCTCAGACATTAACCATCAGTGTTACTGGATCTTTGATAAGACATGAGAGATACTGGGAGAAAGGACGAGTAAACAGGCGTAGTCCAAGAGCCAGTATGCCATGAGAGGGATGTAGCGAGCTGATGCTGTGAGCAGAGGGGAGCCACCCATGTCTACGAAGCAGAGACTGATCATGGTCCTGCGACTGAGTCCTGAGAGCCTCAATCCTCCGGACGACTGGTTTGGTAGATGATCAGTTTGCCAGTGTTTCTGAGCTTCGTCTACATATCAAAATCATTTTTCTTGTATCCACTTATAAAATTGACAGAGGTTTGTGAGCTGATAAGCGACTTGTTTTCCTTGTGACTTTATAGCTGGATCTGACAGAGTCGGTGTTTTACATCTGCTGCTGGGATACCATGAGGAGCTTGGCCAGAGAGTAGGCCTTTGCCGGGAAAACACAGAAAGGAAGTGAGCGCAGCGCATTCATTTGGAGAGAACGTCTTCTGAGAAACTGAAGCTGGGCCTTACGCAGAGCTCTGGGAGATGGGGACTGTGAGCCTGTGAAAACGCTCTGGGAAAAAGCTGGAACGGCAGGAAAAAGCGGAGAGAGAACAAGGAGCCGGGAAAATTAAAGGGCCAGGAATCCCAGCCCCAAGAGCTTCAGTCTTCACCAGGTCCTGACAGAGACTCTGGAGTAATTACTTATTTCCCAAATAAGCAGGTTTCTGTATAGAAGCTGAGAAGAGATTTCTAGGAGTGTGGTTGGAAAGGGGATAGAGAATCAAAGGCAGAAGCGGTTTTTTCTTCCTTTTGAAAGGGAAAGTTGAATGAATCTATATGCTAGAAAAACAATAAACAAATAAACAAGCAGCTTTCTCAAAGAAAGGGTATTCTCAGTGGCAAGGAAGTCCCATAACTATTGTCATGCAAGATTTCCTCAAGCCCAGTAGTTTAGTAAGGGTTGACTTATATCTTGCTCATAAGCCTTCAGCTTGCCAAGCCCTTGTCAAGGACCACTTACTCTGTTCCTCTAAGGGTTGGCTGGAAGGGTGGAGAGCTTAGAGCTGAAGTGAGCTGAAGGTTCTCTCCCTTTCTGAGCCTGGCAGCAGATGTAGACTCTTGATTGATGATCTAGGTACTGGTCCCTATGGTGCTCTCCATGTGAACTCGGCATGAGCTAATCTGGGCTTCCCCAGCATGGTGGGTAAATTGAATGACAAACATCTCAAAGAAAAGAACAGGGTGAAGGCCAAATACATTTTTCTAACCTAACCCCAAATGTCACACAATTTCACTTCTGCTGTATTCACAGGACTATTCAGATCAAGAAGAATGAGCACAGACCCCTTATTTTAAGGCAGAATATCACTATCATATAGTAAGACAAAAACAATGAATGGGACACACACACACACACACACACATATTGAACATTCCTAAGTTGAAAAATTTCAAATTCAAAATGATCCAAATTTGAAACTTTTGGAGCCCTCTCATGACAGCCCAAGAAGAAAGCTTCCAACCTGATTTCCTATGCCAAGTTATAGTCAAAGCACAGACAAAATAATAAGAAAAGGTAAATAAACAATAATTCTGGTCCCAAGCTTTTCAGGTAAGGGTTGCATGTATACATAACCATCTTTGAAAACCACCCTTATCCACCCAAGCTCGTGGAAGTGGCTTTGAAAATTAACTGTGGAGTAGAGATGAAACAGCCTTACTTAGGCAATGGGATGAATTCTTTGTTAGGAAGGGACTGGGCCAGGAATGCAGCTGACTTGTGAGCTAATTTGAAAAGAACAGAGAGGACCAAGAAAGCTAGGCAAGCAGGTTTGGGTTTTTATTTTTCCAGCTAAATTTCCAATGATATCTGGCCCTGCAATTGTCCTCCTTTATCATAAAGCCAAGTACAGGGGGGTATAATTTGTTGGGGTTTGATGAAAGTTTTATTCACACATTAAAATACTTGACCACAAAGCCTCCCTTTCTAGTCTATGGGCATCTGTAGATATAGAAGAGACTTGGTACTAGTATTTTGAAGATGCAGTTTTCAACATATGTGTATGCCTCTACTGGAAAAAAATGGAGAAAAAGTAGGAGATGGGTTAAAAAGGCAGATATTGCGATAGGGTGTCATATCAACTTCACTCTGCCCTGATCTCACCTAGCATCAGGAATCATTAGCTGGTGAATTCTCTGAGGTGTGAAGAACTTGTCACATCTTTCCAAGGATAAAAATCAGCCACCCCTAAAGAATTTCGCATTTAATAATACTTAACACTTAGCACTAAGGTAAGGTCAGAATTTACAAACAACTCACAAATAGTAATGTTAATCTAGTTCTCTTGCCTTTAATGTCTACTGGTCTCATTTGCAAAATTATAATGAGGCTTGTAGGTCCAATCATTTCTGAGACATCTCGTTTATTTTAGAGATACCACAGTTAGTATCTATTTATTTCTTTACCCCTGGGTAGAAAGGGATTTAAATGTTTAAAAATGTAGATAGACCATGGAAAAATTCTACATCCAATAACCTGTTCCCCTGCCCTGGAAGTCAAGACCAGCTGTTCTGCTCTTGGCTCAAGTGTTGCGCTTTAAGGAAACTCAAACAGCACAGAGGTTGTGAGGCTGAACCTCTGGAAGCCACAATGATCTTCTAAGGAGAAGGCACCAATGATCTTCTAAGGAGAAGGCACGTGTTAATGGGGAATTATAAAGGGTAGCAGATAGGGCGCCTAGAGGGAACTCTGAGGCCTGATGCAATATTTGGCTACTAGAACACCTAGGAAAATTCTCTATCTGGTTTCATTTGATCCTAAGAAGGAGGTTGACTCTACGCCAAGGATTGGAAAATTGTTACCTGGTGTACGAATCTGAAATTACTTTGAAACTCACATGCCTTCCTTTGCACCACATAAAGTATCTCTCGTGATGAAACTGGTTGCTCCCCTGGGGCGAGCTCTGTGCCCCTCACCTTCTCACCTCAGATTTGCTCTCTCATTATCCTCCTTTCCTGTACCTTCCACTTCCATCTATACCAAATCACTCTACTGAAACAACAGATCGTTACAGAAACCACCCTCCTTTGTCCTCGAACTGCCCAACACTCCTGGTGTGATTGTCCTAAAGAAGAAATTCCCCTTGTAGTGCCCAGACTCTCTACACAGTGGTCGTGCACAGCTGGGATGTCACACACTCTCCTTCACATCCCGCCAAAGTCAATCTGAGTCCTGTGGACCAAATTAGCCCAGCTCTTCATGGAAGGCCTAAAGATTGTCAAAGAAGGAAGAGAGGAAAGGGAGAAGGATGGAAGAGGAGAAGGGAGGGGGAAATAACAAACAGAAGGGGAAGAAAAGGGAGAAGAATGGCTAGTTTTATCTGAGTAGCTAATTCAAAAATTAATGAAACCTAACAGTCTGTCAGTAAGGAATCTGAGACACAGGATTTATACAGGAAAGCTAAGTTCATTTACCTCCACCAGACACATGAAATGAAAAAGAAATTTTAAAAAAAATAAAGGTTTCGCTAATTTATTGGAGTCAAAAACTAAGGATGGATTTCTGCACACAAAATGCCATTGTTCTGTGAACTGTGCAGTTTAAGTTCATGGAAGGATGTAGAAACGATCGAAAAGGAATTTCATCATTGTATGCCCTTAGTCACGAACAGCTCGAGTGCTTTTGAAAGAGGAGGAGTCTGGAATAACAAGAGCATGAGCCTTCTTTTATTTTAAGGCATTCAGATGTCGAAGTCATAGAAACTTAAAGTTATTTATTGAGCTGCTACCTCAGCTGAAGGACTTTTTAGAATTAATAAGCTCCGAGAGCCCCAACTTGTCAGACCCCCAGCGGTTCTGAAGAGTGTACATCTTTGTGAGTATGACAAGACATCTAAACACCCTGAACCCAAGCCTGCAGGAGAACAGGGAGCATTGCTTATCCACTTCGAGTGTGAGCGTGCAGGCTTCGTGTGGACATGTGGACTGAGCAGATGGCAGCTGGGGATGGTACTCACTTCCCATCTCTGAGTGTTCAGAGCTCAATATATTCAAACTGTCTTTGAAGAATTACAGAACAGCGATTTTAGAAGGGATTTATACAACTTCACAAGTACAAACCCTGCCAATGTCTACAGCAGTACTTAGAGGAAACATCAGGTTATGGTGCCATGGATTGTGCCTGCCCAGAAGATGAACTGTCTTTTAAATTTAATTTAAGTTACCTCTGAATCCATTTGGTCACAGCCCTTGAAACATTTTTCTGCATCTGGCCCTAACAGTATATTCTTTACTGAAGTGAGTTATCAAGCCTGAGCCACATCCTCTTATCCAGGACTGGTGCATTCATATAATATTGGCTACTAACGGCATAGAGTTAAAAAAAAAAAAACTTTTCCAGGCTGACTTTCTGTTAAATGGGAGCAGCCTAAGTTGGTAAACTGGTTCAATGTCACTCTTAGAACAGATAATAGCCAATGTCTATCTGAGGACGGTAAGGTTTGGGCTTGCTTGGGAGAGAAACCCGATGATTCAGTGCATGCCCAGCAGAACTCTGTGGAAGAGGTAAGTACTAGGCTACCCTTGAAACTTCATCCTAAAACAAGTGCCTTCTACTGCCTATCCTGTTGCTCTCAATCCTTTCCTCTTAAGAATGTAAGACAAACTACCTGAATCTCTCTCTTAGGCCTTACTTCTAGGAAATACAAGCCACAACAGTTGCTGTTAAAAGTGGTTCTAAGGTTAAAGTTCTTGAGTTGAACTATTGGCAGCCAGTTGAATAGCCATTCTATTATTGGTAGTGGACAGAGATATTAAAATACTAGAAACTAATGTCAGAGAAGTCAATCACCATGATTAACTGAGACACCTTGGGTAAATGGCTTAACATCTTGGCATATGGAAAACAACACGGTGTGCCTCTTGAATAGACTAAAAGACAAACCTTATTGTCATCTCAACAGGTACAGAAGCTTTCAACAAAGGTGGGGCACTTCTCAATAAGTTAGGGATAGAAAGAATGAACCTCAACATAAAAACCAAATGGCTTATATGATAAGTGCGTAACTAAGATCATACTCAACATGAAATGCTGAAAACATTTCCATTGAGGCCAGGAATCAACACGGAGGCCTGCAATCACCTCTCCCACTCCATATAGTACTGGACATCACCACGTTATGTAGCCATTTTTTTATGACTGAAATATTCCTGGAGGGCGTAGACAGAGCTCATGCCATTCACAAACTCAGAAAGCTACAAGATTCACAAGTGCCTCCCAAGGCTGTATAAACAGAGTGACAAGGGAGCGGAGACTCTCCAACAGGTCAGGGGGCCTAAGAGCTGTGCAAGGAGCTCCAGGGATGCACTTTCATGCATGGTCACTGGGCTTTGCAGTGACGATGCTGCCTTGGAATCACCCAGTCTTCTGTAAGCAACAGCTCATCTAAGCGCCTGTAAGGACATGCTGTAAACTTACAAGTAGGCTAAGCTAGACACTTGGAAAATTGCTTCTTTGGTCTTTGTCAACAGTGCCTGATCTGACATGAATACATGGTTCTTCATATATCACCGCAAGAAAATATTATGCTGTTGGTCATGGTCACTCGATGACCCAGACGGTCAAGGGAAAGAAATAAAAAGCATTCAAATCAGAAAGAAAAAGATGTATGTTATCTGTTTGTAAGCCACGTGTTCTTACAGATAGAAAACCCTAGCAATTTCACTAAACAAAAAGAGGCAAAACTAACAAATTTAGTCAATCTACTAGATGTCAATTCAATATAAAAGTCACTGGAGTTTTTATGCACTAACAGTGCACTATCTGAAAAGGAAATCGAGAAAGTGGTTGTCTTGGCTTCAATTCTGTGGCTGTAATGAAAATATGCTGACAAAAAACAGTTCACAGGAGAGAAGCATTGTTAGTTCACAAACACAATTAAAGGTGTGCACCACCAGTGACCCGGCCTAGGAATTTACTTTTTCAGGTAACACCCACAGTCAAGAGCAGAGAAATGAAGTCATGCATTCTCACTCATTTCCTTACTTGCGTTCAATTCCAGTTATTTGCTATTATATCATTCAGAAGCCCTTGACTAGGGAATGATTCTGCCAATAATAGACTGGTTCTTCTCACATGGATGCACTTAAGAAAATCCTCTACAGACATGCCTAAAGGTCAGTCCAATATAGGCAATTGTTCTATGAGACCCTCTCTCCTCTCCTCTCCTCTCAAGGTCGTGGCAACTTAGCAATTAAAGCTAACCATTGCAGAAATCCATTCTAGAAATAAGTAGGAAATACAATATTTCCTGTATTTACAGAAACTGTAAAATATGGATGAAAGAAGTTAGAAAACACACAAATAAGTAAAATATACTCCATGTTTTTGATTTGGAAGGATTAGTATTATAAAAATATGCATAATTCCCCCCAAATTATCAGTAAATTCAATATAATCTCTGTTAAAACTCTAATGCCATTTTTCATAGGAAATAGAAAATAAGTCAATTTTAAAAGTTGCATAGCTCCACAAATGACCTTGCAATAATTCACACAATCTTAAATAAAAAGAGCAAAGTCAGAGGTATGATATTACATGACTTCCAAGCCTCTTACCATCACTTTGTGATAGAAAAACACGCCAACAGGCCAAGACAGAGAGCCTCAAAATAAGCTCCATTATTTAAAATTATCTAAATTCCAATGAAAAAGCCAAAAAATGCACAAGGGAAAGGACAGTATCTTTAATAAATGGCGCTGGGAAAACTGGATATCCACATTCTAAAAATGAATTTTGGTTTTCATCTGGTACCAGATAAGAAACTTTGCTCAATATCAAAATTAAACATAAGACCCAAAACTGTAGGATTATTAAAAGAAAACAGCAGAAAATCTCCACATTGGCATAAGCAAGTTTTGTGGGTTTTTTTTTTTTTTGTTTTGGGTTTTTTTTTTTTTTTTTTTTTTTTTTTTTTTTTTTTTTTTTTTTTTTTTTTTTTTTTTTGGATGTAGTACCAAAACACAGACAGCAGAGCAAAAGCAAATGGGTATATCAAATTACCAAGCTTTGCATGACAAGCAAGCAACCAAGAGACAGCAGGTGGCAGCTTGTCTGCAGCCATTCTATTATCTTGAAATAAGAAGCTAAAGAGAAGAAATGCCACCTCTATAGTACGGGAGAACCTATGACAGGAAAGTGTGCACACTATGCATAGATCAAAGGACTAATACTATCCAGAAATCACAAGGAACACAAATGACTCAGTAGCCAGAAAAACAAACCTGATTAAAGAATTTTAGTCATTTATTTAAAAAAGAAATTTAAGTGACTAGCAAGTAAATAAAAAATGTTTATCAGAAAATATCATATTGAGTGAGGTAACCCAGACTCAGAAAGAAAAATATTATGACTACTCAGTCATAAGTGCTTTTTAGACATATAGCAAAGAAAACCAGCCTACAATTCAAAATCCCAGAGAACACAGACAACAATGAGGACCCTAAGAGAGACATATGCAGATCTAATCTACATGGGAAGTAGAAAAAGACAAGATCTCCTCAGTAAATTCGGAGCATGGGGACCATGGGAGAGGATTAAAGGGAAGGGGAGAGGCAGGGAGGGGAACAGAGAAAAATGTATAGCTCAATAAAGTCAATTTAAAAAGTTTATTAAAGCTTATCATCTAAGAGATATAAATTAAGATCTGCTATCCCCTCATACTTAAAACTGGCTAGTTTAAAAAAAGAAAAGATACCATGTATTGTTAGAATGTAGAAAGCAAGCAATACATGTACATTGTAAGTGAGATATACTAAAGAAATTAGTATATCCATCGTGGAAAACAATATGAATATCCTAAAGACATTATAGAATTCTATATGATCCAGAAGTTCTGAATATGCATATGTCCAAAGGAAATGAAATCTACATGTGAAAGAAACAGCTATACTCTCCATAATAAAGCCAACCTTGTTCACCCAGGTGTAGGTGAGCCAGCCCTGGAGTTGTGAGCATGGGAGAGCTCTCCCAACTTCTCATTTGTGATGTCATGGGCCAGGGAATGATGCCCTCCTGCATACCCATCAAAGCCTGAGGCAAGTGGGAGAGATGGCACTGTAGTCATAAGAGTGGGAAACTATCCTTGACCCCCAGCAGCTGCAACACGTGGGAGAACAGGCCCTACACATCATCCCGGAAGCACAATAGAGCCAATCCCGTTAGCCTAGGTGTGGGTGAACCAGTCCCAAAACTATGAGAATGGGACAGCTGTTGCCATTATCCATCTGTCTTGTGGTGGCATGGACTGAGGAGATTTGCCCTCCCTCCCCCACGCCCATCAACATCTGGGGCAAGTGAGAGAGCTGGCCCTGTGGTCATAAGAGCAGAAGACCTACCCCTGACCTCCACCAACTGCAACGCTTGGGAGAGCATGCCATGGTAGCACAAAAGAGCCAACCTTGTCAGTACAGGTGAGAGTGAGCCAGCTCCGAAGTTGTAAGCGTCTAAGGGTTGTCCCCATTTTACATCTGGCTGACCAACCCTACAGCCAGCTGCCCAGGCCCAGACCCAAGGGTATGACATGAACCACCCCATCATCCACCCCGTCTATGTCTGCCGGAATGCATGAAGAGACCTGACTTGCAGACACAAAGCTGCAGGATTTCCGCAACACACAGCAAGAGTCCAGCATCAATAAGATAGTAGAAACCCAGAGTCCTCGAAGCAGACCAATAGCTGTTTGCAATGAACACCTGAAAGTAAAGATAGATGGACAAAGGAGTTCATGACATGACTCCCTGTGTCACTCTGTAACTTCCGTGGAGAGATTTTTAAGTCTTTCCGTTTTTTAAATTTTCTTTTATTCTTTTTTTTTGTTTTTCTCTTAAATTTTACCTTATTGGGAGAGTTGCAGGGGCGTAGGATGGATGTGAAAGGATGAGGAAATGAATGGGATCAAGATATATGATGTAAAAGCCACATAGAATAAATAAACAATAACTATAGATAGCTGTATCCTCATGGTCACTGCCATGTTATTTATAATAGCCAAAATATGGAATAAGCCCTAGAGTCTGTCAATGGATGCATGGATAAATGAAACGTTACACACCAGAATATCATTCATTTTCTAATAAAAAGATAACCTGCCATTTGTACAATGGAAAGAACCTGGGAGCTATTAAATGAAATAATCCAGGTACAGAACTCCATATACCGTGTGACTCCTCTTGCACATAGAATGTAAAATAGTCCCAGAAGCAGAGAGTGGGATGGGCGTTACCAGCGATGGGTGGTCAGGTAGCTTGTGGTGATGTTGGTCAGAGGATACACAATTTTACTTAGACAGAATGGGTATGTTTCAGAAACATTGTGCAACATGGCAGCTACAGTAACTTACAGTGGACAGCTGGCCCCTGATTTAACTTAACTAATTTTTTTTTACTTCACAATCTTGTGTAGATAATCCATATTCAGTAAGAACTGCATATGCCACATGCTTGAAAAATACTGAGAGTAGATTTTAAATGTTTTCATGACAGATAAATGTGTGCTGAGTAATACATTTGTAATTGGCTTGAACTAGTCATCCACAACATGTACATATTTTAAAACATGTTGTATACCACAGATAATTACCATTTTTATTTTTCAATTAAAAGTAAATATTTGGATAAAAGATAAAATGAATACTTAAATAAACAAATCCATTATGTTCTCAGAATGGGCTCATGGGAGGGAAGCAAGCGCATAGGGCAAATATTTCCTCCTTTGCTGCTCTTCCTGCCTTGGAGGCAGTTATGTAATAGTAATTCCTAGGTGTGGCCATGCCACGGCCCTGAGCTGACCAGCAAAGGGAAAATAATGTCTCTTCCTGGACTTGACAAGACAAGGAGTTGTAAGGATTCTCATGCTTTAATGATGTCACTGAGCTACTGTATGGTTCCTGGCATCTTTGCCTCCCAGATACACATTCTCAAGGTGCCCTAGTTTACCTGTAAGATACATGTCCTCAAGATGTCCTAGCTGACCTGTAAGATACATGTCTTCAAGATGTCCTAGTTTACCTGTAAGATACATGTCCTCAAGATGTCCTAGCTGACCTGTAAGATACATGTTCTCAAGGTGCCCTTGTTCACTCTCTGTTTTTGTAATAAAATACTCATCTAAACCAACGTGGGGGAAAAGGAGGTTCATAGCCTCTTACAGTTCACAGTACATCATTGAGAGAACTCAGGGCAGACACTCAAGTAGGAGATGAAGCAGAAATCATGAAGGAACATTGCTTACTGACTTTCTCCTAGGCTCATATTCAGTGACCATTCTTATAGAGTCCAGGTCGACTTGCTTAGGGATGGTACCACCCATAAAAGGTGAGGACATCTTATGCCAATTAGCAGTCAAGAAAAGGTCCCACAGATATGCTCACAAGGCAATCTGATAGAGGCAAGTCTTCATCTGAGCATACCCTTCCCCAGGTGTGTCAAGTTGACAATCAGGACCAAGGGCCAAAGTCACATGGTTGGAGTGTCATACTTCAAAGAGACCCTTTCAGTCATTAAGGACAGACTGTATGTCATTTATTTACATTTAAAAACACATAGCCATGTTACATTCATTTAATAAAGCATACATGTGCATTTTAGAAAACATGAATGCAGTTAAAGTACATCAACACATATAAATGGAAGCATGTCAACCATGCTACAGCAGTTTCTCTAAGTGGGAGCGGGGATTAGAAGAGTCAGGAGAACAAAGATGGACTTCTGTACCTACAATGTGATGTTTATTTATTTCCTTTTTAAGAAGTCCTGAAGCAAATATACCATATGTTAAAATCTCATCTGTTAAAATCTCATCAGGCTTGTGATGATTCACATTCTCCATCCTGCTCTCCCTCTGCTTGAATATGTAAAGGTTATAAAATGTATTACTAATTTTAAAATTAACTCAAGCGAGAGATGGTAAGATAGTATCCCAAATTCAGAAAATTTTGAGATTCTCCTGCACATGGACTTGGAGCCACTCACCTATCTCCTTCTCTATTTCTCCGCCTTCCTCTTGGCCTGGAAGGGGGGGGTATAGACAAATAAAAGCCAGACATAGAACCATTTGGCAATATTGCTGGCAATCTTGTCCTGATCACCTCCATGAGGGAATTTTTGTGCTGGCTGTAATCCTTCCCTTTATCAAAAGAAATGCTAGAAGCCACAAATGTTCCTTCTCTCTGGGCCACCTTTCCCCTAACCAGTGTCTAAATGCTTGATTTAACTATGCAAAAACACTACTAATTATATTCATTTGTGTGACTGACTTACCATTTGAATCTAATTGCCATGCAGCAAAATAACTGTTAAAGCATATCATTAAACTACTTGAATAATTAGAGAGAAATTTTCTTGTGCTCTTAGTTTGAGCCTAAGCTTTAGGGCAGAGACCTCACCCCCTACCTTTTGTAAGTTCTTAAATTGGCTGGAAGAACAGCGCGTAGAAACCCTGGCAGGCCATCTTCTCGGCAATCTGGTTCTGCTAACCAGCAGAGACTTCAAGGAACAGTCTATTATTCACTGTCTTCGTTTGGTTTGCTATAACAAATTACTTCAGACTATGTGCCTCATACAACAAGCATTCATTTCTCACAGTATTGAAGGCTGGAAGTCCAAAATCTGCTGCCAGCGTGGTTAGCGCTTTCACGATCTGATCCATGGCCCTCTTCCAGGTTACTAACTGCCAACATCTCTTTGTATACTCACAGGGCAGAAAAGGAGCAAGCCACTTTGCTGGCTTCTTCATTTAAGAGTACTAGTCTCATTAAGGCTCCGCTAACGTGAACTAAATGGCTGGCTCACAGAGACGGCATCTCTACACGTTATCATCCTGGGATTAGAATTCGATCTAGGAATTTTAGGGAGACCCAGACATGGAAGGCATAACTTTCAGCAGTGTCGCTCTTCCCAGAAAACATTTCTCCTCTGCTTCATCCAACTGTTTTCTTCAGGGACTCCCTCACAGAACACCTTCCATGCCTAGCCGGTAGATCCGCTTTTCTTATTCGTTTCTCCCAAGTCGCTTATTCTCATTGTGCTCTCCCCTGAAAGCTTACCTCCCCATATTCCCCCCATTCCACTCCCAGCGCCCACTCCGCAGCACCTGTCTCCTGCTCTTGGAAGTCACACTCATTGATAAACTTGCTCCTTAGCTTTTAACCTTGCTTCCTCACCCTGCCCTACATGTTTGTTCCTTCACGAATTTGACTCCTTGAGGTTCCTGCGTCTTCCAGGTGCTCTCTTCTCATGGTTACCAGCTCAAGAAAGACAGCACCAGGGAAAGGGCGACCTCGCGGAAAGCGGAACTGCCTTCCCATTGATTAAGGACACTTATGCGACCTTTTTTGTTGTTGTTGTTAAGCTCCAATGGTTTAAAGTCAGATATTTGTGCCAACTTTTTCCAACTAGATTGCAGCGCACAATGCCTGTCTGCGCTCTATGCGCTACCATATAGTTCGCGAGCTTCGGGCAAGGGGCTGGAGGTTGTAACCCACAAAGACACACAGAGACAGCACAGGCATACAGACAGGGACCTCTAGTCACTGGTAAGAAGCCCTTTATTCAATAGCACCATGGAGGCTTATACCCAACAGTCAGGTGGGCCAACAGGTGAAAACTTTATCCTCTGATCCTCAAGGCAACACGTGCTCGTGAAGCAGAGCTGGTAAACAATTATGACACAGCTTTCAGTAATTCAAATCAGAAGGAAAGATCTCTAGCAGGGAAGAGCAGCTGGAGGCCAGGACTCCAAATGGTCCCAACATCAGATCAGTTGCCAGTTGCCTCTAACCCTTAGCTATCACCCCACTTCTGCTTCCTGCGATCTCTTCAGACTCTTCTGCCGTTAGTCCTCTCTACCATCCATTCATAGAGTTATCAAATTGTCACCTTCAAACTCCTTGACGTTTGAAGTTTCTGGCTACAAATACTTGAGAGAGGGCCATAAGAAAGACCGACACAGTTCCCACTATTGAGCTCCGGAATCCAGATAGGGTGATGAGACAGAAAAGGAGAGAGAGAGAGAGAGAGAGAGAGAGAGAGAGAGAGAGAGAGAGAGAGAGAGAGAGAGAGATCACTAATTCTGTTGGCACGGAAAGGGTTTCATGAGTCAGGGCCTGGAAGATGAGTATCTGTAAGCCATGTGGAAAGGAAGGCACAAAGCACAGAAGAGACTAGCGCTGCCTGCAGCCCAATTTTCCCCAAATCTTAACAATGTTTTACAATCATCCTACATTTACTGCACCTTGAATCCATAGCTAGATTTCTATTATTTTTATAATCCTCATTATAATAAAAAACTTTCAAATAAGAATGAGAAAATACAAAAATGTCACCAAAAAATCATCTATCTCCTACTTCATAACCAAACCCAATTATTTTTCATGTTTAACCTAATACCATCCATTTCTTTATAAATGTATGTGCATGTATGTGTAATATATATATGTAATATATGTACAGACAGTGATAAACTGTTCGCTGGTCATTTTCCTTGATATGGCCACTCTGGGGTAGTTCTGCTTGCTCAGCTCATACTGCAATTATGACTTCTGCACAAAACAAGGAGAGAATACAAGCTGATAAGATGTATGTGAGGCATGCGGAAAAGCTATGGCACATGACTTGCGGTATTCACAGGTGCGAACACTGAGCCCCAGAGATGGGCAGCAGTGAGAGCAAGCGGAAGGGAAGCAGGATAGGCAGGTGAGTGCTCACTTTTCATTCTCATTCTGAGGTCTTTGTACGTCACTTCTAAGCCTTTGGGGGCAGGAGAGGAACGATCTAAGCAAGGCAGGATGTGTTGAAGAGCAAATTCTCTGCAGTTCCTTCCTGGGATAGTTAGCTCAGTAACCTCGGACAGACCAGAGCCGGTAGCAGAGCACACTGGTCCCCCAGCTACAGTGCTTTTTGATGGAGCTCCTGTTCTGATTCCATTCTATTTTCAAATTCCCCAAGGGTTTTTAACTCTTGACGGGGTGATTTTAAAGGAAGGGTTTGAATATTGCATTGACCCCCCCAAGGCTTGTCTCCAAACAGGAGAAAGAAGGGGGAAGAATGGAGGCGGGCCGTGGGTTGGAGGGCAGGTAGAAGTCAGTCACGCACTCAGTACTTGTGTTCCCTACGAGGATTTTGTTCTTGTACATATCGCTCCTTTAGAAGTCCCAGATCCTTTTTAAGTAAACAGCTTGACAAACTAGTAACATCAAAATGACTGGTGAGGGAGAGGATTGTAGTCTTCCTAATCATTAAGACTGTCTGTCTTTGTTTTGTTTTTCCACTGGTGGCTCTGTATTTCCAAAGCTGTGGGATCTGCTGCAGCTCTCGGAAGGAGAAAGGGACGAAATCATAACGAAACAGGTGAGTTCCAGGAAGCATGTCAGAGTTTCCGCATAATGGTGATAAGTACACGGAGATACAGAAACTGGAGGAGAAGCAGGGGCACTGGTAACAGTTTGCTTGTTTCCTCAGGGAAAAATGATGGGGCGATGTATGTTTTAACTCTTCCGATTTACAAACACTGTGCAGGAATTATGGTTTACCAAACACCAATAGCGGCCGAAAGAATGAATAAGGGACGAATTTGGGGGCTGGAGAAAGCACCTGTAAATTTGCCGTCTCCCTCACCTTCTCATGCTACCCTTCTCCCCTCCTCACCCTAGGATGAAATGATCTGGGACAAACTAATTGAGAAAACTAGTAGCGCATGCCTTCAGGAGGTTTTATTAATGGAACCAGACACACTGCTCTAACAGAATGTGCGACTGCTCTCCTACATTGATCTAATTAGAGCATTTACATACCGATGCCTCCTGGACAATTCCCTACCAATGACACTAACTGTGTGCACCAGGCAATTGAACAAAGAAGTCATCGGGTCTCCTTTTTCTCTAAGAAAAATAACATTGTCAAGGTTATTAACAGTCAATAAGCTGTCATGGGCTCAGCAAGGATTTGGGTTTCCCTGTACTTACAGAAGATGGGGAAACAGAAGGTTCCTCAAACCATGGTGAGGACTGAACCCTAACGGTTCTCTGAGCTTAAACAGAGTGGGAGTAGGGAGGGTCATCACACTTTTCATCTCATCTGAGGGCAAAGTGCATAATTCCAGGAGATATAACGGTTATTACCACGTGAGTTTGTAGTGTTTTATAATGACATGAGGTGTTTTCGGCTCTCTTCTTACCTCAGTTCTATAAAATCAATAATCAGTATAGAGAGGTAGAAAATACACTAAGCGCAAAGTCACACATTGGATTAGAGACAGAGGAAGTCTGGAGGCCAGGGATACCCTGCTTGCTCAGGAATGTTTCCGGTGCTCAACTTCTCACCATTTCCAGACACACACTCTCTAGCATCCCTGAGCCCAGGCCCACCTTCAAAAACCTTTAAAATATTGTTGTCTAGAATTTCCAAGAAGTAGAAGATAGAACCCCTGTAACAATTAGGATGTCACGGATATTTAGAACATACTAAATGTGTGGTGGTTCACAATACAGTCATCAGAAAGGGGATCCGAAAATACAGGTATTTTTCAGAGACTCCGCCTAAAAGAGAAATTAAAACTGAAAGCTGTTATTTAGCCACTATTCTAAAGGGTACTATTCTATGTCCTAGCTTTAGACAAGATTTCAAGGTTCTATAAGGTTTGGAAATAAAATGATATGGGTGAAAAACAGACACCTACATAATAGCTCCTGTGCTTAAAAGGGGAAATGACTTGACTTTTTTCTCCCTTTCTCTCCATTCTATCTCATTCTCTTCTTTACTCTTCATCTCTCCTCACCAAATGCCAACCCACATGCAATCAAATTAGGATTCTCCAAGAGTTACTGAAGGGCACCCTCTTCTTTCTAAATAAACAGCAACACGTTCTGCTGATCAAACGAAGCTGCCCACGATTCAGAAGAGATCACAAACAAGCAAGGTACTTCTCCAGTCAAAGAGAATTCACGTGCAAACTACATTGAGTTCTGGAACTGTACTATAGAGATGGAAGACCTGATCCAAACAAGGTTGTTTATATTGTTGACCAACAGCTGAATGAACACAGCCACTGACAGTGATGAGCTTTTTATGGCTAGTTGATGCTCACAGTATTAGAGAAACAGATCGTTCAAACACAAGCCCAGGCATTTACACAGAAGTTGTACATCCCAGATGCTCTCATTATTTAATCTGAAATTTTCCACCAGTGGCTCAGTAATTACACTGTTGCTTATACACTGCAAGCCAGACATATGTATTCCTTTATGAGACCTCTAGGCCTTGTCCAAGGCACAGTCTGCTGGCCTACAGCCTAACGATGCTGCTGTCAATGCCCCATGTTATTGGTTTCTCCAGCTTTGTTCATAGTCAAAGACATACAGCTCCTCCTACTTTCAAACCAGAGAGAACCAACAGCCATAGAGGAGAATAATTTTGGGCTCTTGGCTGCCTAAACAAATCCTACACAGTGACAGCATTAGATGACATGAAAACATGGATCAGGGAAATCTCACAAGGCCCAATCCCAACAAAAAAGGGTCTAAGCAATTCATGGCTGTTCAGAGAGAGAGAAACAGTCTTCTCCAGGGACAGGTGCCTGATAGGTTATCCAATTCCAAGCAGTCAACCATAAACACATATACTTGAAAGCAATTATTTCTTACTAAGTACACCTAAATTAGGAAATTTTGTACTTCTGGCAAGATTTAGGGCAATCTCAAGTACAGAGAAGGAAGAGGGAGAATCCTTTCATAGCCCAGTGCTGACCGGACATGGCTTTCCAATTGAAATGCTGTGGAGCATTTGTTTCAGAATCTTATCGCATGTAATAGGCCTGCCCTAAGGCTCTTGAGGACAGCATCAGCAGCACTTTTTGGCCTCTCTCCTACCTATCCATACCCATCTGCTATAAGCAATTCCTGGACATTGTGTCCTGAACGGGCTGACACAATATCCTACCCTGTTTTCATAACTTGTTTATTCTAAAAGTTGTTTTCATAGTTTTAAGGACAATGTGAATACATTTCTTTTTTTATCATTCCCTTTGGTCTTTTGAAGTTTGATTTGTTTGTTGTCCTGTGTTTGACTTGGATAGTCCAAGAACTTCATAAATGTTGGGGAAAAGGGAAGGCCATATAAACTCATTTTATGGTCACTACTAATACCTTTTTCAAAAGGAGAAGTTGTTCTGAGTGTTTGGCCAATTTAAAAGAAAAATTCATATAACTGAGGTAAGTAAAGAATACCTTTAACATTAAGTAAACTAAAAATATTAAATTCTTGCATTAATTCATTTTTCTTTTTCCTCAGATATCAATTGAACTAATCTTCTAAACAAAAGGATAATGTAAACACATTTTTATTCTTATAAGAAAGAATAACTGAAGTCTTTATCACTGGTCCACTTCAGAGCTTTAATTTGAATTAACTAGAATCAAACTATCCTTGTCTTGGGAGAAAAATATGAAGCCTTTCCCATTTTGCACCAATAAGAAAAAGCAGAGTTTTTTTTTCTCTCTAGGAGTGCCCTGTATTACCTTCACCACCATTCAGCTGTAACTTCCACCAATAATATATTTAAATAAATAAGCCATTGCAAACGTGTCATTAGTACCATAATTCTGCTAAGATTATAAATCTATTTTGTGCTTTCTTTAAATTGATTTTCATGATTATCTGCTTATACACATAATGGTCTAGCCTACTCTCCCCACAGAGGCTATCAATGTGTCTTACTTTTGGAAGACAACATGTGGACAGAGTTCTCCTCTGCAGATCCTCAGTGTTGGATGGTCACACTTGACCCAAAAAGGTTGTCTCATCCCCAAGCATAACATACTGCCCCAGAACCAGCAGTTAGTACACCGTGAATGAGGCCAGCATCTCCACCATGTGACAAGCATTGGGTTATTCCTTACAAGTAACCCATGCTGTAGGTAACACTGTTGGCTAATGTAATAGATATAAACTGTAACAAATTCTTGCTTTTTTTTCTTTCTATTGTTACTTAGACCATAAAAAAAATCACCAGTACCTTATATACCCTACTCAGTACAATCGCTTAGACGCAGATTTCCTAATGGCTCAAAGAAATGCACACCTCGCAGTTGTCAAATCACATGCAAGAAATGCACTCCCAAATGAGAGTCCTTCCTTTCTCTAGCAGCAAAGCTTACTGATTATGAAGGTCTGGCAGATATTTAACCTACTTATTTTTCTGTCTCAGAAGTTGCAATATATGAATTGCTGCATAAGCCAATCCCAGAAAATAAATACTAAAATAATGTTAAGAATTCAATAATAACATAATTTTTAAATCATTAAAGATTTCATAATTAAACCTTATATTCATGGTAAGTTTCGTATAATTCCAGCCCAAAATCCATCCAACCATTAAAAAAAATCATTTTGAACTAATATGAAAGGAAATTAGATGCACTATAATGCCTAGACCAAATCAGCTAGGTTTAAATTATAATGGCATATATAAATGTATATATTATAAATATAAATGAAACAGATCATGGAATAGTAAAAAAAAAGTGACAGCTGCTTTAATTCATAGGAATTTAGACTTCCAGCCCCTCTGGAAATTATGAAATGAGGAATAACAAAAAAAACTACCCCCCATTATTATCCAAGCACAAGTGGTGTAAGATCATTTATCTTGATGTATGTCACCTTAGAGCGCATATTATCCCTATCTCTCAAAGTGTTTTTTCCCCTTATTTCATCTCTGACATTCATTGTAAATTTAATGATCCACATACGATTTGCTGGTGTCTCAGTCTGGTGTTTTGAATCATGAAACTAGAGCTAAATTTATGGTGCTGCGGTACCACTTAGTGAGCCATTAAGCAGCACAGTGATTTTAATGATTTGGATCATACTGGACCTCGTCACTAGATAATGAGCTTCCATTTAGTGTAAATTTTATGTAAAAATTCAATTTGCAAACCAACAACATGAAACTACAACATTTTTTCTAACTTGACATTGTATTTATTTATCTCATGTTTCGGCGGGGTTCCACTGTTAAGTTCATTAATAGAATAACACCTTTCGACTTTGCTAGCATCACAATCAAATGACACAAAGAAGGAAAGTGGCCAGGTATAGCTACACCGCTTTAAACACTGTCATTGTATAGTTGACAAAACACAGAACTTTCAGAACCACAAACTGTTACGTGTGCTATGTATCCTGGATGTGTGTGCTCATTTTACTTTATACAAGCTAGATGGCTTTGTATGACCCTTTGTTATACAAATAGATTACAAATATGGAAAAGAAATGATTATAGTGTATCTCATTTGCCTTTTTCATTTGACAAAAAAAGTCTGTGGCCTTCAATAATTATGCTTTCTCTTATGAAAAGATAAAGTTTAACATTCTAAATGATATTATATTAAAATGTCAACTATAGTTCAGTTATGCCAAATCAGTTTTCTCAAAAATAACACTTTGGCCTCAAAGCATTGATCATATTAACAACATGGCATTAAGCCTTACAACTGAAATTAGTTTTATAAGCAACTAAACTGAATGGATTATTCATGATAATTTTATTAATTCCCACAAAAGAAAACTAAGGATTCAAGAAGTTACATATATTGATCCAGGATATATAATACATATATATATATATATATGTAGAGAGAGAGAGAGAGAGAGAGAGAGCCACAGCTGTTGTATGGATGTTGAGAATAAAATAACATGCCCCTAGATTCCAGTCATTCTTCCCTGAAATGCTCTATTAATTGACGTGAAACATGGCAGTGTATTTTTATATCTGCAGAGCAAATTTCTGATTACATGGTTTTATATTCCTCTACATCATCATTGAGCTGAGTTTGTTCTGCATTAAATGATGGCGTACAAACAAGCTTCAAACAAGATCAGCAATAAGTTCAAATGGCACAATGAAACTGTGTTGGTTTTGGGGTAGCAAAAACAATATTTAAACGTTCTTCCTTGACCTAAGCAAACATAATTCAAGGAGCTAAACCACAGGAAATGTAGATGTTTTCCTTGCTTAGTCTAACTAAAGTTCAAAAAAAATTGCATAAAGCAATTTTAGATTCCTCTGTTGAGAGTTCTCTGTCTAGGTCTGTACTCCATTTTTATTGGATTATTTGTTCTTTTGATGACCAATATCTTGAGTTCTTTGTATATTTTGGAGATCAGACCTCTGTCTGATGTGGGGGTGGCGAAGAACTTTTCCCATTCTGTAGGCTGTCGTTTTGTCTTGTTGACCATGTCCTTTGCTTTATGCTCAATCGTGCCACAAGGACATGTGCTCAACTATGTTCATAGCAGCTATGTTTGTCATAGCCAGAACCTGGAAACAACCTAAAGGCCCCTCGACCGAAGAATGGATAAGGAAAATGTGGTGCATTTACACAATGGAGTACAACACAGCAGAAAAAAATAACGACAGCTTGAATTTTGCAGAAAAATGGATGGAGCTAGAAAACATCATTTTGAGTGAGGTAACCTAGACCCAGAAAGACAATTATCACATGTACTCACTTATGGTTTTTAAACATAAAGCAAAGAAAACCAGCCTATAAATCACAATCCCAGAGAACCTAGACAGCAATGAGGACCCTAAGAGAAACGTACATAGATCTAATCTACATGGGAAGTAGAAAAAGACAAGATCTCCTGAGTAAATTGGGAGCATGTGAACCTTGGGGGAGGGTTGAAAGGGAGGGAAGAGGCAGGGAGAGGAGCAGAGAAAAATGTAGGGCTCAATAAAAATCGATTAAAAATGCATAAAGATTGGAGTGAAATCAAATGCCTAGTTTAAAAAGGCTCATGTTTCCAAATATAAAGGGTATTTTATTTTTAATGTTGTGAAGAATTGTGACATCTATACCCCTAAAACTCACCCTAAGACCTTAAGTCCAGGAATGAGGAAAATTGAAAGCTTGGAGCTCAGTCACTTCAAGATTTCTCTGGGATCAAGAAGCATAGTGTGCCTTACAAAATTATGCACAAAAGATAGGGAACCAAAAAAGAGATTCTTAAATTAACTCTCTCTTCTCTGAAGTTCCAAAGTGCCTCATAGATCCTGATGGGTCAGATGATTTGAATTAGCTTTTCAGAAGCTCTGTGGTCATTTCCACTTTGGCTTTCTGCTCTAACCTTGTGAGGTCCACACCAACCCAGGCCTCTGCTGGCTTGTATTCCCTCTTTCCGTCACTAAATCAAATGTCTGTGTTTTACATGGATGGTACCTAGTGTCTCAGAATTAATAATGAAATCAAAAGTGAAATAAGAATGCCTATCAGTCCTTTGTCTAATGTTTGCAACCACTCCTTTTTTAGCAAGAGATAAAACTATGCTACGGGTCTAGAAGTGGTGTGGGAGGTCCTTCTGTCTGTGTTACTTTTATTGGCTAATGAATAAAGAAACTGCCTTGGCCTGTTGATAGGGTAGAACTTAGGTAAATGGGGAAAACTGGACTGAATACTGGGAGAAGGAAGGCGGAGATAGAGAAGCCATGGAGCTGCTGGAGACAGATGCTGGAACTTTAGACGGTAAGCTACAGCCGCATGGCGAAACACAAATTAATGGAGATGGGTTAAATTAAGATGTAAGAGTTAGCCAATAAGAAGCTAAAGCTAATGGGTTAAACAGTGTTTTAAATAATACAGTTTCTGTGTGATTATTTAGGGTCTAAGCTAGCCGGGAGGCCGGGAACCAACAAGTGACCCTTCTTACTACATAGAAGATTGACATAAATTTGTCAAAGTTTATCAAGGTTCAAAAGCCCTTACCACAGTATGTTTCCAATGTGCTCATCCTAAGTACTCCAGACGGAGTACCCCGAGAACACAGACACAAATGTGGCTGAATATGGAGGCATGGAACTGCTGATGAGCTTAATCCAGTGTTGGGGTTCAAACAGGGGCAGCTAAGCAGTGCTCCAGAGAAAGTTACTGTCTGTATTGCAGGACAAAACACCAGACTTCTGGAGAGTCACATGTGCAGAAGTTCCATGGCCCCAGAAGAATGGGTATTTGAAAATGCTTCTGTTGCACAGCTGTCTACTTTACCTGGTTGGCACTGGTTCAGTCTCAGTGCCACGTTTGAGATAAACCCTTAAAATTTTTATCCTTCCCCACTCTCCCAGCCCCCATTTTCTTCTTCCCTCTTTGGGGTATCCCAGGGATCTTCCACAATAAAATAGTGAAGAGTGCTTCTGGTCAAGTGACCAAATATTCATGTTTTACTATTGTCTCAGCCTTACTGTTGTCTGACCTGGATGGGAGGGATGCATACTCAATTCTGGGGCACAGGGTTTCCTGCAGCCAGAATGTCAAAAGCGCAGCTCCAAATGAAGCTATGATGCACCCCAACAAGTCCTGACTCTATCTCATCAATGGGCCAAATGTGGTGTACTCCTACTTGGTACTAAGGCCTTAACTTTCCTAGGCCAGATGCTACCACTTCCTTTCTCCTGTCTCCAAGTCACTTTATATTTCCTGGTCTCCTGTGGCTCCCATAACATCTCCAGAGAACTCTCTTTACCTTACAAAATCTAAAACCAGAACTAACTGTTGCACACACCTGTAATCTCAGTGCCCCACAGATAGAGGCAGGAGTATATTAACTTTGAGGCCACCCCGGGTTACATATAGAGTTCATAGCCTGTCTGACATACATATCCAGCTCTTAAACTTAATATTAATAACATAACTAGACTCAGTAGACAAGGACATTGGATATAAGAAATACACTTATGCTCAAGAAGATTCTGAGCTTAAGGCAAGGGAACAAAAAAGTTCTATTTTTTTTAAAGAATTGGGGAAATGATTAAAATTTCAATTTTTCAACAAATAATTATCCTACCAAACCAGTCAATAACAACAGCATTAGCTGAGCTCTTCCTGTGTCCTTGTCCCTGTGCATCACTGATCAGAAACAGTTTTGGCCAACTTTTATATGGTAGATAGAGTTGAACACTTAGATACTTACATCAAATTATGCATAGACTGTATGTAAGGGATGAGGTCAGGGCCTGATAGACTACCTACCATAGTTAAACGGCACAGGGATAGCCCATGGGATTAAGTAATCCTGTAGGTTAAATGATCAATATAAAGTACAGTTTGAACTCATTAGGTTTGTTTGTTTGGTTGGTTGGTTGGTTTGTTGGTTGGTTGTTTTGTTGGTTGGTTGGCTGGTTGATATTTGATCACTGGGGAGAAAGTGGGAAAAGGAGAGACTAGTGACCAGAAAACTCAGACTCTAATGCCACATCATGACTTTGATTTGTAAAGCCTTTACCGTGCTCATGGAGATGCCTAAACCTGGAAACAATAAACTCAGTCTGTTTTTGCAAATAGGTGACAGGTTGGTGTGACTGGCCCCTCCCTGATTTTGGAAATTCACCTAAAATTAAGCAACTGTCACAGAAGAGGAGCTACATGTGGAGATATGTCCACAGAACACTTCCGAATGAAGGCAAAATTTAGTAAAATACACCCCTTCCACACACATCAAAATGTAAGAAACTTTAAAAAATCTCAAAATACCAATTTCACTCTATTTTAGTGACTTCATCAGTAGTTGGTTTCAAATAGTTTTTAACTTCCAGTATATCCCATTGGGTTAGTCTTTAATGTTTTTAGTAAGATGAGGATCAAGGGAAGTGAAATGATATTTAAACATTTAATGATATTTAAACATCATCAATTAGGTTGCTAAGTTAAGCATCCATTAGAGTGTAATATGGGCTCATCACTGTATGCTCATCTCTTCTTGGTTATAGAAGTCTCATTTTGGTTTGCTTTGCTTTGCTTTGCTTGTATTTGGTTTTTGTTTACCCAATTTTTTTTTATTGTTCACTTGAACAAGTTCTCACTGTGTAGCCCAGGCTAAATTTACGGTCTTTTTGTCTCAGCTTCCAGAGTGCTGAGATTACAGGTGCATGCCACCACATCTGACTGAAGCCAGCTTCTTCTTCTTCTTCTTTTTTTTTTGCTTTAATTGGTAATAAAAGCAACTGTGCATATGTATGATGTATGGGATATAGCATGATGGGTCAATACATATATATACATTATGTAATGATGTATCAGAATGGGGAGCATAAGCATCATCTTGTGTATTTCTCATGTCTTTGTACTAAAATAAGCCATGGTCCAAATATCATAGAACTCATTCACAAGTGTAATCTAAAAAAGTTGAACACAGAGAAGTAGAAAGTAGAAACATAGTTATCAGAGACTAGAAGAAGACAGGGGCTGAGAGGTTGGCCAAGGGGGACAAAGTGAACAAGCAGATGAGGGAACAATTCCTAGTGCTCTGCTGTGCAGAGGCTAACTGTGCAGATTGCACCCTGATGCACACCCCAAAGCCAGAAGAAAGCTTTGCAATTTTCTCACTACAGAGGGATAAAAGGAATTTTAGGGAACATCCTCCCTCCCCGACAACGCACCACCAAAACTTTCAAGTTTGGGGACTAGAGCAAAGGTTCTGCGCTTAAGAGTACTGACTGCTCTTCGAGAGGAACCAGGTTTGATCTCTAGTACCTACATGGCTGTTCACAACTGTACATAATTCCCAGGGGACTCAACAGCCTCTTCTGTCCTCCATAGACACAATGATTCACACACATGATACACAGACATACATGTAGACAGAACACCCTTACACATAAAACGTTTATTTTAAAATCCTGTTACAAAAGTATCATAAACACATTTAAACTTAGGTTAGCAGACTTAACTGTATGACAGTCACGTGTTCATCTGTCAAAGGCTTATGCTCAGTGTTTTGGATGGCATTTGTTGGAGCAATTCCTAAATTGGGAGGAGTTGCATTCTGATTATTCTGGCTATAGGGCCTCAAATGAGTTCAGTTCTCAGCATGTGTAACTGCAGGGGTAAAGTCCCTTAAGCTAAACAGAGGAACTTTGGTGAGGGTATGTGCCCTAATGAGACCAATATCTATGTGATGGAAATTATCATTTTATATCACTGACTATATACAATGATCATAGACAAAGCAACTTAATGTAGTATATTCCACGATAAATTTTCAATACAGAACATTCTCGATTGCAAAGAGTTCATACGATGTGAATCTTGGCTTTTTAAAAATGTTCAAACTTTCCAAATTGATAAGCTACAAGCTGTAAGAAACATGTGTTTGGCAACAAACCTGAACAGCAAGGAATATGTTAGAACTTTTGTCATCTATGGTAAATCTCCACAATCTTAGGTACTGTGCCTAGCAAAAGAGCCCCACGCCAGGCCTCCCACCCAACAGCTTTGCCAGAGTCCAAGGGCTCCAGCTTAGGTTATGTCCCTCCTAGCCTCCACATTGCTCTCCCTGGACTAAAAATGGGGACACAGAACCATAGGATTCCACAGGAAGACCTCTGTCTTCTAACAAATCCACAATGTTCCCCAGTGACTATCTCCCTTGAGGCCATTAGAATGAGTCCTGTGTGATCTTTAGTCATGCTTACATTGGTCCTATGAAGTCTAGACTCTCGCCGAGTCTCTCACCTCCTGGACATTAATTGTCATCCAATTTGCAGGCAGAGAAGCAACAAAACTTCTATTCATAGCCCCTGGCATGTGTTACTTTCTCCCTTCACGTGTTACTTTTCTTTATGGCATTGATCATCAGCTGAAGAGATGAATATCTTCTTTACTTACAGATTTCCTTCATAAATTGTATGGTTGATGACAACTGAGCTTCAGACATTTAAAGTAGCTCACAGCAAACAGCAAGTGATTAATTATTTTAACAACTAATAAAGGAATGAATGAAATATGAATAAATTGTATGTGTTTATCCAAACAAGTTATTTTTATTTTATATCTCAATGTGCCCGGTGACTGGGTGTCTGCTATGTGTTATGTACAGAATTGTGGGTATGGAGATGAGTAACTCAGAGCCCCTGTTCTGCTGATCTTCTTGATTCTTGATTAGTTACTTTGAAAATATAAACAAGTAGATAAGTAGATATGAGGTGGAGACAGACAGAGAGAGAAAGAGATACTGAGATAGGAGCTATACAAAGAAAATACCAGTTCTTAATATTCCATTTATGTTGCACTATTCCATTTCCATAAGATAAAGTATAGACAAGATACTCACTTCCATTACTTATGTAATTTATGTGTAAGCAATATTTAGTGAGAATTGCATATTTTGCTATCCTGTAATCTAATTCCCTTACCTGGCAAATGAAAATAATCTGAGTGGGAAGTCATCAGTGAGGAAAATATTCCATCAAAAAGCATTGAAACTCAGAAGAGAGAACAAGGTTATTAGCCAGCTTTTAGGCAATTTATAATAACCTGTCTCTAGAGGGGTAAAAATGGTCCCATTTCTCATTGTTGGCAATTCTTCTCAATGACCAATATGTCTACCAACATTTTCTTCTTCAAAATACAGTCAAAGTTGTAACAGAAAATCACAGATGCAATCAAATTTATCCTAATGGCTGAAATGTGCCATATGCGCTATGCTACCTATGCACAATAGGGTGCAGCTTTAATGACTTTCTTATTGTGCCCCTGTTGTAATTAGGTATTAAAGGACATATGGTATGCTGCAGTTTTAACAGTGAATTTCCTTGTTTTTTATTGTTTTCTATCAGAAGCTTAACAGTCTTTCAGGGTAGTATTAGTAGTGAGAATTAAACCACATGTTGATTTCATTTTTTTTCAGCCTTGGAATCTCATCTTGATTAGCCTTATTAGTGTAGTGCCAAAGAAAACATCCAAATCGTATCTATTTTCAGTTAATATTGAGTAAAACTCATTTGAATTGGTAAGAAATAAATGAAGTACAGCAGTACTGATAGACTATTCTAACTAAAGGTGTAGAAAGCAAACAATAGCTGGTGTGTCCAGAAAGTCACCAGGCCATGATGGTTTCACGGTTGCTCAACCTTTTTCCTCCTTTTGAAAATAAACAGCTTCTTTATACGAGATCCCTTTATGATTGTCAAAAACACAATAAATATAGTCACAATGTAAAACCCATTTGGAAACCAAAACTCAACTGAGTAAGACCTTAGATTAGAAAGCTAAGTCAGGATGTTTCATTGATTTTGTTAAAATATAAGCTAAGCATCATTCAAAAACAAGAAGATTGATCTATTCAAATTTGCTAAGTTTTAAGAAAATCTGGATCCATAGAGAAGGCTATGTTTATCACCACTGAAAGAGAAAATGAAGAGAGCAGTGATGGAAAGCTACTATTTTTCAAGTCATTTCCAAACCTACGTAAATTTAATTAAATCTTCCTCTTGTTTTTACCCTATGTAATAACAAAGCACAGAGCAGTTTTAAATTCAAAGATTCCTTAGATGCCAGAAGATTCCTAGGATGGATAATTTCACTGCATAGTTCCTCTTTCTACCAGGATTTTTGCTGTATTTCTTCATTCATTTCAAGTCAAGGAAGGGGAAAGATCTTATCACGCAAGTTTATATTCTTCAGCCGTGAGCATATTCTTCGGCCATAAGCATATTCTTTGGCCGTAAGCATGGCTACACATCTCTGTCCCAGTCAGCACTAGGGGCACATTACAAGATAGCCAGCCAGGCTTCCCAATGAGCCATGAAGATTAATAAAATACAGTCTCCAGTTCATGTTGGCACCTCCCTGTCAAGCCAGCTAATGAGAGCTGTGTTACTGTAAGAGTCAACTGTCACATTATCTCCGGACTAATAAATGGGTTCAAAGACAAATAACAATACACAACTAAAACCCAATCTGAAAAGAGCTTTTCACTTATTGCAGAGGGGTGCAGCCCTGAGACACTCTCAATCCGCAGGCACAGAAGCCTTGTCACGTTTCCAGGAAGGGTTCAGTGAGGGAAAGGAAGTTTATGGCAAAGAAATCCAGCGTTACCATGCTCAATTCAAGGTTTAACATGAAGAGTAAACTAAGTGCAGGTTTAATTCAATAAGTGACCATGCCACTTACATTACGTTGCAGAAAACTGTGCTTAACCCAAGTCGGACAAAAATACTTGGGGAAAGTGTTTGGCTCAGATTAGGGGAATTTTAGGTTTTAAACATGAACTTATATCTTGTACTGGATTTCATCTAGTTTTCAATTACAGACAACAGAGGAAATTGGGAAAGTATAAAAAGAGAAAAAAAGCAAAAGATGAATAAACTCAAAAAATTGCCAAGACGCATCCCTGGTACTTCTTATTTATAGTAATGTGGTAAGCCTTGGCCCATGTCTTCATACCATACTGACATTCCCTGGGCTTTGAGGGAAGGAGCCATGTAGACTTCCCCACTTAAGGCTGATCACTCATCAGCTGTTTATTTCCAGAGCTTTGCCCATCTGGAAATCACTGCATTAACCAACACCCTCTAAAACAAGGAGCTGCTCTGCCCAGGCTGGGAGCCACAGTCGTCTATGGTGAATACACATATTGATAAGGCAGTTGGACAACAAGCTCATTTAGGGAAACAATGGTGGGTCCTTGGGCCCAGGCCCTTCTCAACCATGTGCCTTTGACCAGGTTTATAGTATCATGTATATAGTCCCTTCTGCGGAATAAGCCTCAAATCTAATGACAAAGCAGTTGGTCATCCCGAAAATAGTCAATTCTCTACTGCAGCAGAGGGCAGATATTGCCTAGGTGGCCGGTATTATAACACACACGGACTGTACTGGGTGAGAACCCCAACGAGCTTTCTCCCCCAGCAGCCCGAAGAACACGAGTGACTCTGTAAGCACTAGCCAGAGGGCCCCACTTAGTTCCATTCAGGTGTCTCTGTGTTTTGTAAAGAAAATTCATAGTTGTCTCCACCAATAGGCCTTTTATCATCCAGTGCTTGTGAACAACTAAGAGCAATGACAAAAGCCTGCATTTAGGGGGTGTCTGAGACATCTCTGGCTCATGAGAACAACATTATCTACTCACTAAAAGTGCTTCCATCCCAAGCTCTTTTTTAAATTAGCATATATATATATATATATATTTAGTTAATGAAGTTGACTTCTATATGGCTTTTTCATGCATCCTCAGTTTTTTTTCATTCTTTGCCCCTACTTACACCTTTCTCCCACCCACTCTGCTCCAACCTCATTTACCCTTCTCCATTCCCTACTTTCATATCCTGCGTTTTACTGTCTCTCAACTTTAGTGCCTCTCCTGCCATCCTCCCACCTCCACTATGCCTCCCTTCTTGCTTCCTGCCTTCTCCAGACTCTCTTTCAAACTTTTAATACATTGACAGAGAACTTACTAAGCACTTCGTATGTCTATGCCTCTGGAAATAATGAACTCTTTAGTTAACGTCCTTCCATCTTAAGCAGTGTCTGCTCCTGTGTTCCTCATGGAACTTGAAAGAAAAGATTCCTTCCATGTAACATGCCGATCAGCAACTAGAATATTGTCATGAGAGTCAAACTCTCTGTTCCAGGAATCTCATATACCTTTTTATTTAATCTTCATAGTATCATAAAGGTAGACATTATTATCCCATTTTTACAAGTGTGGAAACCGAGGGCTGTGAAATTAAATAACTCCAGGGCTTACCTCCCAAGCAGCAACAGTCAGGATTTAAACCTAGACTATTGACATCACTGAAGAGTAATGAAGCCTCTACAAAGGCAGGTCTCTTTAAGGGGGGTTCCTATGGGAAAATGCAGGATACTTGACACTCTCCTTGCTTTAAGACAGCTGGTCCCGCACTCCCCAGAGAACCAAAGTTTAGCCAGCCAGCCCCATATTTGAGGTATTAGAGAAAGACAGTTGAGTAGCAGGCACAAAATTTCATCAGCCTGCTGGTGAGGGCAGAGATGAACGCCTGGAGGAGTCCTCTAGGAAAGACTTCTGTCTTCCACCTGCTTAAGGGATGCATTTGGTGTGTGTTCTGCTTCAGGTTACAGCCAAGAAAGGAAGATTTCTCACAACTCTGACATTTGCAAGGTTCAGGATTCCAAATGGTGGGGCCCCAGCTGGGAGGAACTGGAAAGGACGCTGCCATTCCAGCCACGCAGGCTCTTGCAGCACGTCAGAAACCCACAGTGGCTGCTTTGTTGGGTCTCTTTGTGTAGAGATGCTTTTCCTGTTGCATGCCAGATTTTTCAGCCTGGACCTTTTTAAAACTAAACGAGAGAGAGAGAGAGAGAGAGAGAGAGAGAGAGAGAGAGACAGACAGAGAGAGAGAGCCTGTCCAAGAATAACAAATGACAATTTTATATCTTCAAAATATGTAGATTTGAGATTTGTTTGGGAAAAAAATTCAGGGGCTCTACTGAGCATCTGTAACGATGATATATCTACACATTATATGGCCAGCTATCTTTAGTTTGTTTTTATATCCCGTGGAGTGTGACATCTGTGCAGAAATTATGAACTGACTCATATACATGCAGTGCTTATTCAGAGTTTGAAAAATGGGCCTATTCTTCTACAGTCCAATTATTTATGGAGAAATTAAAAGAAAACTTTAAAATCTGGGAATCTTTTTTAAATTTATTTGTGCTTTGCACTAGTCAATCTGATCAAGCAGAAACTATCTGTAACAAGGGTGAAGGTTTTTCTAAGCGGGTTAATTATATTTATTTTCATGGCCACCAGCCCCTCATTTGCTTTTTATAAATTACTCAGGGCAAGGGGCTAATCTCTGTGATCGCTCTCAATCTAGATGTAACAGCTAAACCTTTCATTTGAAGTGGATCTTTTCTATTACAACCCTTTTATGAACCACCTGTGAAATGAAGGCTCTATCCGCATGGAGATATAGGTATATGCATATAAAAATTTATAACTATTCCCTAATCACTCAGACGTGTAGACTAAGCATCACTTATGATTACCACACAGATACTATTATACAAAGAAGTACATTTATATGGAAAACTAAAGAAAGCTTTTATTATAAGAATAAATGTTCACTGATCCTTAACTCTAACTATCCTATTAACGCAACAATAAGGAGGTTCACTCATCTTTGTCAGTCCATACTTAAGCCCTCTTAAGTGTGTCTGTAGGCTGCTAAGAAGAATTAGATGATTCTCTCTCCTACTTTGCTAACCTGGCATGAAATTCTTTTCCGGTCTCCCTTCTGTGTTTTTCTTCTACTTAAAAATAAACTTTCAACCAGAACACCGGTGTTAGGGCAGAAAGTTAATCCTTGGTTGTGAGGAGGAAAGATCTTGCAAGCAACTTGTTTGCTCAATCGCATTTAACGTGAGCCATAGACACAGACACAGGATCAGTGGCTCCCATCTTATGACCAGTTCATCTTTAAAAGTTCAGCTCAAGAGAAGGAGAGCGAGAAAAAAGAAAAAGTGATAGAGAGGCTAAGAGGAGAAAAACAGATTTTCCTAGAACACTGTTAAAGGCCAAAGGTACGGTGCTTGGTCCTTACTGTGCTTTAATGTGTCATTGAAAGGGATTAAGAAAGAGCTTCCCCATTTCTTGGATTTAGGAGTTGACTTTACAACATAAGTGGGGGAAAGTAACCTAAAATAATCTGTAAGGGTAGAGGCAGTTTTCCTTCAGCTTTATGTATCTTCTGCATTTGGAAGCAGATGTGCCTATCTCAGAATCAGGGATGGTACCTTCCTAAAGAATGGATATAACTCCCTTCAGAAGAGCCCAAACCAAGGCTCTGAGTTGTCAACACTCATACAGGGAAAAATTTGCAAATTGATTATCGAGCTTGGGTGCTAAACTCAAAAGTTCCTTCACAGAACTATCATTCACACACTGGAGCACGAGCGCCCGCCATTTCACTGAGTAGAGTCAAAGACTCATTTTTAACAGATGGCCAGGGGACGGTGACATGCTCGCTCAGCATTCGGTACTCTGTTATGTCTGCTAATTGTCCACCTATGTTTGGAGGGAGATGATAGCATCCTTTGAATTATGAAACATGGGTCTGAAAGATGACCTAGGAAGCTAATCACAAGAGAAACTGATCTTGGGAAGCAAAAAACTACTGAAGAGAAATAAGTATGTGGGAATATGAGAACATTTTAATAAATTTCAATTTTTTAAATAAATTAGTATTTACCAAAAGTAGTATTTTAATGAATTCTCTTGACTGTCCAGAATTTTAAGAAGCATGTTAATTATACAAATACAGCCCCTCCCTCCAAAAAAAGCAGGGGGTGTTTCATCCTTTTCTTGCTCCAATAAACACTTGGCTTACATCAAATAGCTCATGAACAATCAGAAAACCTGGTGGTGAGAGGAATTTGAATAGGATTTTTGAACGCTAGAGAATCCTTAAAAGCCCAGTTCTCAAGAGGTTGTCAATTATGAGTTGTGAAAAATATATGATTGATATTTTTCTTTTCTCATGTAAATACTTAGTTTTTAAGTAATTGTATGAAGAAATTTAGATCGCAAAAAAAAAAAAAGAAAGAAAGAAAAAAAAGCAAACCACAGAGACGAGTCGCCTTTAATCCCACTCCTTCTTGCCACTGAGCTCTCTGCTGGACGCCAGCCTCTCCCAGCATAGTTAAAGGCTGTGACGAAGCCCTCTCGGTTTATTGTTAATTAACTCGCCATCTAGATTGCCTCCACATATGACTGAAAATCCAGACTGTGTGCACTTTGAACATAAAGTCTTTGAACATTCCTCACTAATTGTTTAAATGATGTGTGGATTTTGTCTTTAGCAGTTGGTTTCGCTTTAACCTTTGGACAAATTGAAAAGTTTTTTTTTTCTTTTTTTCAATAAAACTCCTTCCTTCTTTGTAGTCTTAATTCTGTACCGTGGGGACTGTTTTCTAAGCAGTTCACAGGGAGGAAAGAAAGACCTGATGACCCAGTATTCTCAGTTTTCCCCAACGGTTAAATGTAGAAATCGGTCCAAAAAAATGAAAGAAAAAAAAAAGAAAGGAAGGAAAAGAAAACAAGATTATGATTGGTTACATATAAATGAGAGCAATTCCCTGGAGTCCTTAAGGGAATAATGAGACGAGAGTTAGTTACTGCTAAAATTGACTTTAGGTGTGTAAGCTGCTTTCATTTCCCAAAAAATCTTTTGTTTATTTATTTAGTAATTGGTCATGAAATAGTGCTTTGGACAGGCATTTTAGAAAGCATATCTCCTGTTTAATAAATCTGAGGCTTTGATAATTATTAATACACAAATGCCAGCCCAGAGATGCTCAATTCTTCATTTCATGGCGCAGCTATTAATGATACTCAAAGGAGCGAAAATTACCATTTCGGAAGTGTCCGGCACAGGAAGCTGGTAAACAAGCCTGCAGTTAGGGCTATGGATGATGTGAATCAACAAGGGTGAACAGATTTGGTTACTCTGTGTATTAGTGTTAATAGGAATAGATTATAGAGGGATATTTGTGATGTGACCTTCTGTGCACTAATTGAAATAGTATTCAGAGTCAGCATTGGCGTAATCAAGTTAAACACAGAATCATAAATCATCATGAAAAGGGCTGTCACAACTTCACCATTAATGCCCTGGACTGCTGGGCAGCCCCGAGAAAATATCTGCTATGCCGATCTTTAGGTTAATAGGAACAGAAATGGCATTTAAAGACTATTTGGATCAAATCTGCTCTGAGGTTGAAAGTGTTCCTCTGTTAATTTACTGGTAATTTGAAGTGATGTAGTTAGGGTTAGAAGGAGCACAGCTGAGCCCCTGATAGCAAAACAAAGGGCTGTGGGAGTTTCTTCTAATATTTATTTAATTGCTTTAGGGTACAGTGCTAATCAGTTCTAATATACACGTGTAGTTTCCTTTGTTTCTCAAATAGAAAAGAGTTGGCAAGGTGATCTAGTAATGTTCCACTGACTGGAGTCCCGTGTGTTTGACAAGGGCTTCTTTAGCAGCCTCATATTTGACAGAGCTAAGTTTTATTGTGTACATGGAAATATTTCTGACAAGTTAAATTCTAATGTGTCCTGGAGAAAGAATAAGAATTTACTAGCAATACTTGTCTCAGGAACATTCTCTATTGATTGGATAGAATCAAACTAACAGGCTTAAGAAAAATCACGGCGGAATTTGTTTTAAAATGATATATACTATTGCCAATAAAGCACCACGTCTCAACAAGGAGAAAGGTTGTGCTAATTTAATCTGTTACTCATCAGCTCATGTAGACAATAAGATATATGATACTAAGACAGAAAGCGCTTGTTTATTATAATTTGTTTCAAATGCTATAAATTAATAGAAATTTCAGCAGGGGACCAATGATAGCATCTTTCCGAAAGTACCATATTTTACTTCCAATCTGAAAGCACCTTGGGTCTGCCCCACTTACAATATTGTGTTAAAAACTCCAAGCAAGTTAGGCGAGCACAGGTCTCTGTCTGAGTGATGCTGGGTGGGAGTGGGGAGGGGAGGTCTTAACCTAATTGTTCACCTGGAGGAAAAGGCCTGTAAATAAAGAAGGGCATTCTTGAGGGGCTGTGGAATTCTTCATGACCTCAGTTTATCTGCAGCACACAGTGGGTGTTGTAGAGCAGATCAGCTGATTGCTGGGATCTGACATCTTAGGTTCTTCCTCTCTGGAGACAGCTGGTGACTTCCATAAGCCTTTGGGTTATTCAAATGGCATTTTTAGGGTCTTGGCACTGCAAGGTACAAAGCACAGGCAGCCTGCCTTAGTCCGCACTCACTTTCCAAATGCAGTAGCTGAGCCTCCTGGGCAGTGGTGTTTCAATTCCCACAGCCAGCCTGGCTTCTACTATCTAAAGGAAACCTGGGCTTCTCTCAAGTGCGGCCCTGGAAATGCTCACCTTAGATCCTTGTATGAAAAGTTTATTATCTCTTAGTTAATATCTAATATCTCTTAGATAATACGCTACCTGCTTCTTCACACACAGTGTAAAACATTCTCTGAAATCACTTGGAAGTAGAACTTACAGATGGTAGCCTCAGTAGTAATCAATTGTTGCCAATTAAAGGAGTCCTGCCAGGCATGCCTACGGACCATCAGTGTGTTGGAACCAGACAGCACACCAAGTGAGGGAGGCCATATTTTAGGACAATTGCTAAGAAATACAAGAGGAAAGTTTCAATTACTACCTTGTAATGGAGCTTTGGTGATGGGACCACTAGCTAATGGATACTTGGACAGTGACTTTAAACCCTGTCAATAGGAAACTAGTTCTTCATCAAGAGACGATGCAGGAAGGGGACCTAGTGGGGAGAATTTTACCTCCCATCGTGTCTCGCTTTACCACTATGTCTACAAATGTGAATTAGACATGGGTACTAATGTTGTAAACTCATGGGTGGAAAGAAAGAGGAAGGGTCCTAGAACTTCAGAGCCATAGGTACCATCTCAGAGTTCTTCCATGACTCATGGCAGAAGCAGGAACAGAAATGGAATCTCCAGACATTCTCATCAGGTAACCAAGGAATCATAGGACAGCTGCCCCATTGCCCTTATCCTCAAATCTACAGCGACTCAGAACAGAGAGGAGCCAGACCAGAGTTGATCCCCACATTATTTAGGGACTCTGGGGGCCTGCCCAACAGCACCCCTTCTGCCTTCAGTCACCCATCCCCATCAGGCCTTCCCAAGAGAGTGCCATCCCCTAGCCAGCTGTGGGGAATCAAGGAAGCCCTGAGCGAATGTGTAAAGAGAGAATGAAGTCCCCAGTGAGACCGTTCACACGGACACGGCCATGGCCATGTCAACTACCCATTGCCTCGGTCTTATGAACAGCCATTGAGATGAGGCGTAGAGAAATGGAAAAATCCTTCCTCCGCTTCAAGCACTAAGACTGACCGTGGTGCAAGTAGAAGTGTTTATGAACAGTTGATCAATCGGTGTTCATACAACCTGGTAGCTTCAGCCTCCTCCTTCCAGACATTACAGCCTCAGACTGCTGACCTACAGAGACCTCTCACTGGGTCTAGCTAATGCCTCTCCCTCTGCTATACATCATAAACCTGTAGAAGCTCCCTGATCCATCAGAGTTCCCGCAACTCACCTGAGCCAGCTTTTCTGCATGTATGTCTGTCTGTACTTTCTTCCTTCCCAAGCCACAGGGGTAGCAGGAATCAGGAAATCTGAAAGGGGCTGCAAAGGAAAATCTAATCAGCAACTCACGACCCACTGCATCTAGGATTCAGGACAGGCAAGACTCGCAGTGTGACACCAGTTAACAGGGAACTACGAAATACGTGCTAAGGCCTCTTGTCATTTTTATTGTCTCTGCTGCTTTCTGGAAAGTGTGGATTTTTTCCCCAGTTTGAGATTTTTCTTTTCTGTTGATATTTCCGGTGACCTGTATATGTTGTGATACCCAGTAAATGCTGCATAAACATTTGCTAAATTTTAAATTAAAAAAAAAGAACCAGTCAAAAATCTTAGAATTTCAAGACTTTTAAATGGCAGGTTTTCAAAACGTATACTAGGAGAGCAAGTCTGTTGATGTGTAAGTGGAGATATTGTACTTCACTGTAACTGTTCCACATCTGACACTAATTTTCACATCCTTTCTCCCCAATGCCTGCTCACTACCTTGGCTTTATAGGCCGACCTGCCATCCGTGAGCAGAGCTGCGTGTCTCCTCCACTTGAAGAGCCCCAGGAGTGTAATATAGTAGGTGGGAGTGCAGAAAAGGAAAAAAATATACACTGCTTTGCACACAGCCTGAGAATCAAGGCAAAGAGAGAAAATAAATCAATGGGTGCCATTCAGCCTTTGCATGCATAATTCATCAGGAGAAATAAGTACCTAAAATGCTTTACTAGTGAATGGAGTATAAGTAACTTTATTTTTCATTAACATCTAAGTCATATTGGCATCCCAGACAATTCAAAAACAGATTGTTTGAACTATATTTGCTAACTATTTAAGATGTATATCAACTTGTTTTAAGAATGCATTTCCTGAAAGCAACACAAAGCAGTTAAATCCTTTTACAAGTAGCTGAGAGAGAATCAAAACAGTCTGTCTAAAATTCTGAATAAAATTAAGATTTATCAAGCATCTCCAAACTTTCGATCAATGAGATCAACATTCTCTCACACATTAGCTCATTTACTTTTCCTAAACCTCACCCTTGGTGAGATCGGGGGCTATATTTGTTTATATGAAAGGCATTAAGATCCAAAGGCAGTGAATGGCTTGCCTATGGGCCCACAAATATAAAACAGCAGACTCAAGATGTGATCCCAGGTTCTTCGTCCTTAAACCAAACTCACTTTACTATAGGCATCCTGGTAATCTAATTACGACAGCAATTACTCACAAGAAAAAAAAATAAATTTGAGTGTGTATAGAGGGGGGAGAGAAAGAGAGAGAGAGAGAGAGAGAGAGAGAGAGAGAGAGAGAGAGAGAGAGAAAATTAGGCTCAATTAACTGTATGTTCCTTCTTTGCTAAGCCAGTATTGCTCTCCAGTCCCTTAAAAAATTTGTTGCTTTGCAGTTCTGCCCTGAAGCCAGAAAACCTTCACTTTCAGGAGTAAATAAGACAGTGGCCAGAATGGGTTGAGTTGCAGAGCTTTGGTTTTGAATTCGATTCTCTATTGCAGTCAGACATCCAAAGGAATACACTCTTGTAGACAACATACATAATGTTACAAAATAAAGAGAAGATTAGGACCACTGAACTCCAGAGTGGAAAAGCTAAGTACACGCCTGTACTTCATTTTCCGCATTGGAAGCTGTGCTCTCCAGCCAGAGGGGGTTCACTGGCCTTGGAGTAAAGTGGAGGAGCCACTTTCCTCATAGATAAAACACAGCTGACCCTAAATGACCCATCTTACAGTGAAAGGTCAGACGTGTTTTATAGCTCCTAGTTGTAAAGACTTAACTCCAGCAGATAAAAACGCCACTGTGAGACTGGGAAGTGACCCAGTGGGTAAGAGTAGTTACTGTGAAAGCCTGAAGACCTGAGTTCAAGTCCCAAGCACCCATGTAAAAAGCTAGGTGTGGTCATGTGCACATCTATAACCCGAGCAGTGTGGAGGCAGGGACGAGAGGATCACTGGGGCTTGTTTGCTGTCAGCCTAGATCTGAGTCTGAGTCTCAAGGGAATGAGTAGAGGATGATGGTGGACACATGCAGGCACACACGTGTGTATACACTGCATACATGTAGCACAAACTTAACAGAAGTTTTAAAATGCATTATGAAAGTCACTCTTTTCTGATCTATCTTGTGATCCTTGAAGACTTAGCTAATACTAATGTTATGTGAACATCAGCGAAAAATGTGCTGCAATGAATTCCATGTAAAATGGCATTAAAAACACTAATTATATTGAAGCTGTTACATATTTAATATAAACAAGTTTACCACATGGCTGAAAATGTTAGCCTCTTGAGTTTGAAAGTTTATTTGTTCAACACATGACATACCCATGCTTAAGTTACTGTCAATTTTGCACTATTCTGCTGGTCTCCTTCTCTATCACATTGTAAGCTCACAATGTCAGAGCATAAAAGAGCCTCATGTATTTACTGCTCATGTTGAGTTTTGACCTAGTGCGTGAATTCACTTTTTAGATGCTGTCCTATAAATCCTAAATATTTTCAGATTGAACGCTCAATTCTAAAACTCCAAGCAAGTTATTGTAATTGGGAGGCAAAAAAAAGTTTAAAATAGAAATTAATGAAATTCTATCCCATATATTATCATGCTTGGCAATGAAGGAAGGGCTTTGAAAGAGAAAAAGATAAATCAAATTTAGCATTGTAACTCTTTTAATAATAAAAATGTATAGATTCAAAACCCCTTCAGTGACCCTGTCTTCCACAGTATAATTCCCTAAAACTTCTAAGTCACTCAATGTTAAGAGCCTGATCTAAAGGCTCCCACTGCATTAATCAAATACCAGGTCTAATTAAAAGAGCCATGCACAAAGCTTTTTCAAAATGTTGCTCAGGTATTGCAATAATTTCTGATCACCCAAGCCTGGAAGACAAATAATTAGAGCTGCCAGAGCATTCTGATGAGTGATGTCAGCATCTCCAAGTGACCTTCCCTCCACTAATTAATTTTCATCTTAAGAAAAGAGACCCTGTTGTTGCACATTATTAATTGAGTTCACTAAAAGATGCGCCTGATTAATTTTTGTTGATAATACTTGTCATTCTAGGCAGCGGCTGTAATCATTCTATTGGGCTTTATTTTTTTAAGTTGATCTAAGTCCTTTGCAATGTGACTGATATATCTGATACAAAATATCATGCATAAGGGCATATCCTGTAATGTACCTGGCTATTTTTCATGGCAGTTGTTTGCCAAGGTAAAATGAAATGTCAGAGTGGAGTTTTCTGAGTAGCGGCAAACGGCAAAGGTGTCATTACATTTTGCCCTTGTAGCTTAGGGAGACCACCTATTTCTGGATTCCCCAAAGAGAACGCTGTACCCCGATTTTAGCCTCTTCAATTTTACGGTAGAGTGCCCCGTCAAAGAAAACACCTGCATTGATCTTACAAGAATCCTTCAATTGCAACAAAAGACTTAATAGAACTTCTTTGTTCTTAGACTGGGACCGATGGTCTGCTAAGTATGTTCAAATGTCTGACCCTGGGTGAGAGGCAGACAGTGAGCCTGGAATTTGGAATGCTACCCTGTTCATTCATAGAGCATTAGGATATGAAAAAAATAGTGCTGTATTAAAGTATTTATTTCATTAACCTGAAATTAAACAGGAAACTCAGGGACACACCTAATGAATGAAAGCCATGCTTGTAAGGGAACATTCACATGTCATTGAATTTCTGGGTCCTAATTAAAGCCATGGCTTGTTTTTAGTAGAACCTTTTAAATGTGGAAATAATTTCTTGGGGGAAATGTTGTGTTTCAGACTCTGAGATATTTCATTTGTGTTGAGAAAAAGAACACACAAGTCTTCTTGTATTTTAATGTGGTCTTGTTAGTCAAATTTTGATGAGTTCGTTCAAGCGAACAAAAAAATAAATATAATTCCTTGGATACCCGGACTTAATAACCATGAAGAAAGTTGGGAAACTCTGAGGAAGCTGAGGCCTCCTCATAGTGTACTAGTGGTTTAGTGTAACAGAGAAGGTTACCTTCTGGTGGCATGCCTGTTCGCTCGGACACTTTGCGGCACCCATGAGCACAACACAGAAGAGAAGGAAAACTGAGAAAACCAGGCCTCCCGAATCTCTTCTGCGGCAGCTTCTCATCTGTGGGGAGCCTTTCTCCTTGTTCGCTTTCCATTTGGTACATGCAAGTTGGCTCTAAATCATCCTGTGTGTAAAACCCGAGAAGCTGCCTTCTTTAGAAGCCAAATTCCCACTGCTTTGTCGATGACCTTCAGGCTTGAAAACTTAGACGTGGTTCTCTAGAGATAGAGTTCAAGTTCCTAGTTATCCAGCAATACTGGCATTAACTGTCCACACGGGGCGTGGTCACTTTCTGAAGCCGGAACGAGATGCTTTCCTGAGGAAACAAATTTGAAAACTCTAAAGTTTGGAAACAAAGTCAGTAGTTAATGTGAACTTGAGGAATGTATCATAATGTGAATTTTTAAAGTACCAGTACAGTAAACATGAAATCTAATGTTTTATGAAATGTTTGGAAATGGTTTGCCACTGTTCTTTCTGACAAAATAACCAAATGAGATATCACTTACCCAACCCTAACCCATCACACATTAAAACAAAAAGGCCTCGTTGCCAGAACATGTTGTTTGATTGAACATAGAGCAATCCTTTCTTATGCAAACTAATTGTAGAAAAACAACCAGCGATAAACACTAACTTGCATTTAGTTTAAACATCTTTCTTTTGGAAAGATGAGCAACATGCAGTTCTCAAGTGCCACACAGTTGTCATGAGCGCTCTCTGGGTGTGTAAGTGGATGAGCGCCCTCTGGGTGTGTCAGCGGATGAGCACTGTCTGGGTGTGTAAATGGATGAGCGCTCTCTGGGTGTGTAAATGGATGAGTGCTCTCTGGGTGTGTAAGTGGACAAGCGCTCTCTGAGTGTGTAAATGGACGAGCGCTGTCTGGGTGTGTAAATGGATGAGCGCTGTCTGGGTGTGTAAGTGGACGAGCACTGTCTGGGTGTGTAAGTGGACGAGCACGCTCTGGGTGTGTAAGTGGGTGAGGGCTCTCTGAGTGTGTAAGTGGACAAGCGCCATCTGGGTGTGTAAGTGGATGATCACTCTCTGGGTGTGTGCACGGACAAGCACTTGGCAGTACTGATATGATTTTTAACATTAAGATGCTAAGGGACCCATTTAGTCTGTTAAATAATATAAAAATTATTGCCTTTCCACTTAAGAGTTAAGAAATAAAATAAAGAGGAGAGCAATGGAAAGGAAGCAAGGGGAAGTGAAGAATGAAAAGGAAGGAAGGGAAGAAGCAGATTCAGCATAATTTGGTCTCATTTCTTATGTTCATCCTCATTACACTTCCAAATTTTAACACCTGAACCTAAGAAAAAATTTCCCAGGTGGCAACTTGTGACCAAGGTATAACTTTACTCATTTAAGCAACTGATATTGCATATTAAACATAGGGAAATGGATTTTTGTCTTAATAATTCCATGAATCCATTTTGTTTAACTTCTATAGAATAAAATCTCAGTCAACTTAGTGACCAATGTCAAAATCCTGCTATGTGTTCCCAAAACAATGAAGCGACACAGACCAGGACGTATTTTCTATCAAAGGAAAAATTGTCTTTGTCTTTGTAATTTGAAGAGAGCATAATGATCTTGAGAGATCACCCTTTTGGACCTCAGGGATAGAAAGATGAATAGGGCTCGGAATGTCTTCCTGGGGACCGTGAAGAGGAGATGGAGTAGGGTGTCAGCTCTTGCTCTGAATTCAGGTCATTATAGCTGAGAGCACACCCAGACTGCAGATGGATGAGTGATGTGATTTAAATTGATATAGAGAGATCATCTCTGGCTAATATATCTGACATTAATCTTCTAATCAGATTTTAGCTAGAGTCTGTCAGCATAACGTTCAGAAATAATCATCAATATTTCACTTTGATGTGATGAAATCTTTTTATTTTTCTTCTGGTTTTTTCCTGTTTTAGTAGTAGTCGTCTGTTTTGGTAATTATATTTAACCAAATTAGAAATGGAAAAGAGAAATTCTCCAAATTTGGACTCTGACTTTTCACTATGTCATCATCTTCAGAACCAACAGCATCTTCTGGTTTCCATAAAGAACACTTATGTAGAGAAAGTGACTTGAATGTTTGGCTTTAAGATGTGTCTATCGCAGCGAATTAACTTCAGCTTGTATCATAATACATTTGGTTTAACTATTCTCAGTACAATCAATATTTTCCCAAAGTGTAAATGAATTGAAAAGACATGACCTCAATGTGTGCAGATGTGGCACACACAGATGCCCAGAGGCATTATTATCCCTATTACAGTGTGAAGGATGCAGCATCAACAGGGATTGGGAGTACAGATAAGATTCAGGGATAGATTCGCTTTAAGAGGGACTACAGAACTAGAGGGAGACACAACACTGTGGGATTTGGAGTCAAACAATCTTGGTTGGAACCTTTCGTTAGACTATTATTTAAAGCAACTACTGAAACTCAGTTTCAGTATTAGCAAATAGAAACTTATGTTGCATTGAGGAGAAATAAAATAATGTATGTGAAAAAAGAAAACGTACAACCTGAGCTATTTACACCCAGTAAATAGCTCCTCCCATTCCCAGGCTAGCTTCATTCTCCTGCTCATCTGTGAAGAACTTCAGCTGTTCTAACATCTCAACCGATGTGGGATGCCCCTCTGTATGCTGTGAATATGTTTTATTGCCATTGGTTAATCAAAGAAGCTGCTTTGGCCTATGGCAGGGCAGAATATAGCTAGCAGGAAATCTAAACAGAAAGTCAGGGAGAAAGAAGATGGAGTCGGGGACACGCCAGCAGCCGCCAGAGGAGTAAGATGCCGGAACATTACCAGTAAGCCACATGGCACATGGTGATACATAGATTATTAGAAATGGGTTAATTTATATGTAGAGCTAGCCAGTAAGAAGCCTGAGCCACCGGCCAAACAATTATAATTAATATTAAGTCTCTAAATGATTATTTCATAAGTGACTGTGGGGACCGGCAGGCGAGAGAGAAACCAATCCAGTGGGACCAGATGGGACAGAGAAGAGACTTCCAACTTTGACACTCAACTTCTCCAGCTTTGACATTCACTTGGCTCTTCTCTCTCACACAGAAGAAACATGCAGACTGGCGAGATCTCTCGAGACAAAGCTGATCCAACAGAGCAGGCTCACTGGTCAGCCTAGGAAGTGTGGCTACCCAGACTGATTATCCATAGTGCAAAGGCCTTAGACTTTCGGAGACACAGAGCCAAGTCCAACTCCGGACTCAAGGTCAAGCCAGTTGGGGAGCTTAAGATGATATATTTTGAAACAGTCCATATTCAACAAGAGCTGTTCAGAGGCTTTCAAGTGGAAATAGAATAGAGAAACGACATTGGCAATAAAATAGAAACTTAACAATTTGACTGGTTTTCAACCTGATTTGGTAAAAGAGTTTTAAACTTTAAAAGTTGGCAAGCATCATGATCTATGGCAGTTTAACTTCTTAAATGGAGTTTCACAGACCTTACTAATTTTTGACAAATTTCACATCATTTAATTTTTTAAGAGACATGCTTGACCCAAGGTTTTTGAAATACCTTTATTTCTGACCTCAAGGGAACCTTTTGCCTACCCTCTTTTAAAGATAATTTTGACAGAAAGTTAGCTTTGGCTAGTAGCCACTTCGCCATAAGTTTTGACCTTGAATGAGCTCCAGTTTCCAACAGTATTTGAATAAGTGACTTTTAGGTGAAAATAGGGGGTCAGGAGATGAAGTAGCAAAGTTATCACGATTGATTTTTATTATTTCCCTCTCATTAATTGCCCATGCACTACACCCTCTTGTTCAATTTAATATCTTCTGAAAATTCCCTTCATTTGTGGGTCATTAACAGCAATTTTAATGTGGGTCATGTCTGAGGCAAAGTGATAGAGAGAGCTTTAGTCTCCGATTAGAAAGTCAGTCACTATCTAGTTAAATAAGGTCCTTTATCTTTGGTAAGATGGTAATCACCAATTCTCAACACCACAGGGTTTTTGTATAATTTAAATAAGATCTTTCCTACAGATGCATAGAGAATACTATAAAGAATTGTGCACATAAATCATTGCACTAATCAAATTATATATTTGATTTATGATCTTGAACTTTTGAGGATCAAATATTGTTTTCATAAGTGACTCCTGGAAATAATTTCAGTTTAGAGATATAGTGAAATGAAAATATTTGCATTCATGGAATATAAGCTATAAAACTCAAGGTTGTGGTTTGTAAAATTATATCCTAATTCTATGAAATTGACCCTGTTTTACTTGAAGTCTTCTGCAAGTTCATGCCATGTCTACTCTTGATGACACAGAGTTGATTTTCAACAGCTGCCAAAACGATCCTTTTAAACAAGTCAGATCATTTTACACTCCTGTTCAAAATTATCTCATGCCTCTTCCTGACAGAGTAATAGCTAAAGATCTTACAATGAGTAGCAAGACTTAACACTTGGGGGTCACCTGTCATCTCTCTGACCCCCATCTTGGATTAAGCTCCCCAGATCCACAATTCACCTTAGGACATTTGTGCTGTCTCTTTTCTCTGCCTGGGACACTTCTCCCAACACGGCTGTCATTTCTGGCATCCTATTGTTTGTTAAAATGTCATCTTCCTGCTGACTAGACCTTCCCTGATGATCTCACTTAAAAGAGCACTCTTTCTCCAAATGCTGCTTTGATTTTCTTCTTTGTTGTGCAGTAGATCCCTACTGCCTTCTACCTTTCTGTATAATTTAGACATTGATTATGTTTATAACTTCACTCTACCCACAATAATGTAACTTCCATAAGAGAAAAGATGTCTTGTTTTTTTCCCAGATATATCCTTAAAAAAACTGTCTTCTGATATCTCTATGCACACTTTAGCATTCACACAGACATACAATAATAACAACAGCAATAAGGAATCAATGCGATAGTGACAATCTGCATACATATTTGTCATACATCTTTGTGCAGAATCTCCTGTTCTTATATCAGTCATAAGCCTTTTAAGACATGTGTATCAGCAAAGTGTGAGAAATATGGCTACGGCACAAGGATAAAGCTGTGCCCGGCACAGGACATGATGAAAACCTGGACGCTGCCTCTCTCCCCATTTGAGCCCTGGACTCTCACCAGCAGAGAGAGCTGTCACCTCCATGGTCTGATCTTCCTTCCCTCATCTCTGAGGAGATCCTGTCATCTGAGGATGGCACTAATCTGCTTCTTGACTTGTCGAAGAAAAGAGAAAAGGATGAGGGAGCAAAAGGGAGATAATGAGAAAGAAAGAAAATGAAGCCATCTAACTATTCTAGGCACAGAACCCATGACCTTGGAATCTCTTTGTGCACTTTTTAAGCAATGATGTTAACAGCATTTTCTTTGTCCTAGGTCTACAGAACATGACAACATTAATCTCTTAGTAAATTTGCATAAAATTTGCAAATATAATTTCATGATCTGTAAAACCAAAATCAAAGTATAACATAGCAATTTCATTGACTTAATCTTCCAGAATTCTATCAAGAAAGTAATTAGATTTTCTTATCATTATTTATTCTTTTAAAAATACTTATGGCTCATCCTGTTGTTCTACAAAGATTGATTAGTTATTTATTTTAATGTTTAAATTGAGATTAAACTAATTATACCTAGTATCTAAAATTACCTAAATCTTTCCTCTTTAAATCCAGGAGATATTACATTTAACTTATCTTTAGCTATCTAAAGCTTCATGCTGGTTTTTAAACTCCATTTAGTAACTGGTCAAAATTCTTGCTGCTTGAGCATCCTATACCTATGGCCAAGTTCATGATTCTACTTGTGCTAAACTATACCTTTATTAACACTCTAGTTATAATAGTATTATAATTATGCTGCTGACAACTGTAATCTTTCATTTACTCTTTGTAGTATTTTATCTCTTCTAGTTTGCAGCTGTATGCCAAAATACCGATTACATTCCTAAACTTCTAATATGAAAGTAAGATATTCAGTCTGAACAGATTAAATGAAATCATGAAAATCAGGCAAAGCAGACATGGACTTTTCAAGAGGGCCATAACTTATAGTTATTTATGTACTTATTGTGTGCGCCTGGTGCATGTGGTCTGCAAGTTTGCATTGCGAAGGGCAAGTGCATGTGTGTGGACATCAGAGGCATCAGGTACCTGCTTCAATCACTCTTCGCTTTTGTCTATGTGTGTGTGCGCGCATGTGTGTGCGCTAAGTCACTGAACACATTTTCCAAAGCCCTCATACTTTCTGCTTTGGATCTACAGCCTCACGATTCCTTCTCTCCTTTGTCTCCAGTAACCAGGACTCATCCCCAAGGTAACACAAGTGATCTGGTTTGAGGAGAAGTGAAACAGTTGTCTCAAGTGAAACAAAAGCAAGGTAAAGTCTGAGCCTCTCCCACTGGATGACAGCTGTGGGCCACATTGTGAAGGAACTGGAAAATTAACCCCTGCGCCTGTGGGAACCGGACAGGAGAGTCTCCTGGGAAAGATCTCCTCATGCCTCTGTCCTTTATTTCTGGGGATGAATTTGTTTCCCTTCCGACACTTAGAGTGAGATTCGACAACACCAATCCATAAATGTGTTTCCTAAAATGTCTCCTTCCCTCATTAGTCTTTTTAAAGTTTTATTGTTTTCTTCCTTATGGGAATATATTTCTCTAGAAACATTATATAGATATTATCCAGGTGTGCTAACTCCAGGGTTTTGGCTATTGTCCAACTTGAACAATTAGTTAAAATTCCCTTAGTTTTACACAGATGTTTTAGTCCCCATTTCCTGACCTAAAAGGCACTTTCGGATTATGAGGGCTTTTAAATACTTGTCTCATTCCCTTTGTAAAGTCGCTGAACTCCCAAGCTAACTTTCAATACAGTTTCTTATCCTGTATGTACATATAATTAGTGAGGTTCATACAACATTTGGAATGAATTTGGAATATTTTAAATATGAAAAAAACAGCATTAATGAGCTCCGATTTACACGTTAAGTAGCTATCAACCTTAAATCCCCTTTAGCCACAGCTTTTGTCAAGATATTAATTACTGAAGAGAATAGTGTTAATTTTGGAATGTTTTCTAAATTTGAGGTATTTCCTTCTATTCAGAAAGCCATATATACATACACATATATGTACATATGTATGAACTACTAAGATTAGGTGGTAAGCACTCTTTTGGAAAGCATGTCTTTAACCATTTTACATGCCTTCTGGGACGAGTCAATGTGCTCACTTTGTATATCTCCAATATATTTTTATTAACATATACCTATGTATTTTATACTCCAAGAATTCTGAAAAACCACTCCCAAGGTCAAATTATTTTTAGCCCTAACAAACATTAGTCATCCATGATCACAACTATTTAATCTTTTCTCAAAGCCTTTCATTTCCTGTTTTGTATTAATTCCTCAAACACCTTCAGGGAGAGAAAGAAAAGCGACCATCTCCGCCCATCACAGATGATTGAACATAACCAAAAAACTGCCAACATAGCTTGAGACAGCTCTTGGGCAAAAGGCAAGTCCTCTCAGCTCTACTCAGCTGGGAATGAGGGCAGGAGGTTCCTATGAAGGGAAAAAATAGAAAGAAAGAAAGAAAGAAAGAAAGAAAGAAAGAAAGAAAGAAAGAAAGAAAGAAAGAAAGAAAGGAAGGAAGGAAGGAATGCTTCTAGCATCCAAACCACTGAACAAGAAAGCATCTTCTAGGTGTGCTTGTGTACAGGCAGCTTAAAGCAAATACTAGCCCTGAGCTAACCTCCCCTGTTCTGAACCTGTAGCAACTATTAAAACCAAGTGCTTGGGTCTTTTAGATACAGCCTTTGGGCATTTAGATAAAAGTGAGTTCAATATTTTTTTATTAATTTTAATGGTGTAACAGGGATGGTGTATCATTTTGACATAAAGAGTTCAAAGTTACGATGTAAGCACTCTTCCATTAATCTTTAAAATATATTTGCTGGGTGAGCAGCCAACATAATCCTGGCTTAAACAGATAAGAAAATAGAGAGCTGGTGATAAGGTGACTTGTTTAAAGCTATATAACAAATCAAAGATAGAGCTGTAGGCAAGTTCTTACTCCTGCTCCCAGCCCTAGGCATCTCCATAGGTTCCTATTCCCATGAATAGGGAAAGCCTGCTGCTTACCTGATGTATAGCATTCTGCTGGGGATGTACTTAGTGGTAGGGTGCTTGCTGGGTCTGTGTGAAGCCCTGGGTTCAGTCCCTAGTACTACCAAAGAGAAAGGAGAAGCTAAAGAAGTACGTGAATAAAGAAGTGTGCATGGTTGTTTTAATTCACTTGATTTCTGTAGAGGAAAGGTATCGCTCAATGGCAAAGTGCTTGCTTTGGCATATGCAAGGCCCTAAGTCTAATACTCATCTCTACAATAAATATGTATATTTATTTAAAAACAAATATAGATGGGAGTCATTCTGGTCATTCTGGGGAATACAGAAGAGAATTTTGCAAATGAAATTTCTAGAGAATTCCACAAGTAGGAGGAAAGTCAGCTGTTTTCTGTTGTGCCGGTATTTATTTTGAGCCATGTCCTTGATTGCATAGAATCAGCTCTTAACTATTTAGAGAATAATTATCCATTTGTGGTTTATCAAGCCCTTGTCTTTCCCTCTTGCTTTCTGCCTTTGGGGCATTTCGCTGTTCATTAATATTTGCAACAGAGGCCAGATCTTCTGCTTAACTGGTGGGCCTGATAATAAGACACGTAGACAAGATAGGAAGTATTGAATGTGTGAACTGTGTGGTCATCTTGGGGTCACATCCGGCCAGAGCAGTTCAAGTAAAAAACAACAATGTTGTTCCTTGGTAGAGAAACACCACTCCTTTTAGCCTTTCATCCCACTGACATCCTAATTTGATACTTGCTGTTTATGACCAACAGATCTCTGGGGTTTGGCAAAAGATACAGACATCTGTCTAATAGGGCTCAAGAATGCTCATGTTTTTAAACCCTTCTTTCCCCACCCCTAAATTCTCAATAAATTCATCTTGCATCTATTAAGAGATGAATGAAAGGTATGTTCTCCCCCAAGTTATCTGTTGGTTGGTACATAAAATACAGCAATCAGTGTGCTGGTCCACAGGCCCCTTCCCTTCAAGGATGCTCAGTTCTTCAGAGTCTGCCTGGCACTGTCGGACTAGTGAGAAGTTGAGATTGCTTCATGAATCAGGGAGAAGCCGCTCACAGGTGGCAGTTAGGTTGCTCTTCCCAGTCAGTCAAGGAGGATATATATCTTTCCTGATTATCACTCTCAGGGATATCCTTGAAGGAAAATGAGGCTGCTTCACCAACACACAACTAAGTGAGACAAACAAAAGGGAGCAGTGACAGGGAAAGGGGCCAACGGAGAAAACTGTTCGGAACCTTCCGAAATCAAGAGGAATGTACACGTAAACTCGCTCCACTGCTGTCGCTGCTCAAATCCCCATTCCAGAGCTGTGCTGACCACATCAAACCCATGCTGCTGCATAAGCAAGGGAATAAACAAAGCAAAGACCCATTAGCTCTGTTTCCATTAGACACGCAGAGAGTAAAAAAAAAAATAGAAAGAAAGAAATCAATAACAGGCAAACAGAAAACAAAATTGATAGGAAATAAATGTTAATTTTAGAGCTTTAAAATGAGGTATTGCAAACAATGGCATGCAATAAAAATCTTGAAAACTATTTTTAAAACTTTCAAAATCATTTACATGGGGAAGGGAGCTCTTGCAGGAGCATATACAGCGTATTAAACTTTAGTGCATTTTTAATGACTCATCTTAAACAAATTATGCATGAGATAGATTACACATCTTTCACCCACTTAACAAAAAGGCATACGCATGAGCAAAAAACAAAACCAGGTGGCTTTTAAGAAGAAATTAAGTGTATACTCAGTGACTGATTGGGAGAGATGCCAAGTGGTGCGTAGGACCTCGAAGAATAGAGTTCTCTTGAAAGATGGTAGATTGATGGGCATTTCTGCCCAGACTGGAGGCAGAGCAGGGCACAGTATCAGACTCTGCTTTCAGATTCCACCCTGCAAATGCACTCGGCTCACAGTCTGGGGAGGGGATGAACAAGGATTTGCACTTGAAGGAACAGGTCCTTCATTTTAGTCCAAACCCCATCACTCAGTAACTGCCCAAATGTGAAAGTATTTTTTTAACTTATCTTTTCCCAATTTGTAAGATGGAGACAATAAAGATAATGATGTCTGACCTTCATAATTCGAGGTGAGGCCCAAGTCTTGGTGGTTTTAGAAGTCTCAGCTTCTTGTGCTGCACAGGCCTGGCTAATAATCATTGGTTTAGATCTCAGGGTATGTCTAAATCACCCAGAAGAGTTCCTTAGAACTGGGATGGGCTGGGGGTGAGGCTCATTACTGGGACACTCACCAGGCATGAGCAAAAATCCTGGTTATGATCTCCAATATGGGACAAGGGGAGGGGGCAAAACAAAGAGTCCTGAGCCCTCCAATAGGTGAGAAGCTACAGTTTCCAACATGTTCACAGGTCATTTCAATGCTCTTAGGGATCACAGTCAGAACTTCTAGTCAAAGCTTCGAATTTTAGCTAGTAATCTAGATCCTCAGACTTTGCTGACCCTTTCTGCCAAAGGAGAAGCAGCATTTAGCAAATTCCTCAGTGGTCTGTGTGTACACTGAAGTCTGAGACTCACTGGGTTAGGAGATCACTGAAGGCTGTGACATTTTCTGAAAATTCAATCTATGTTATTTGTAAGAAAAACTCTAATCAGAACAGCAAAAAATCCAGGTCCCTTTTGTGAAATTAACAAAATGCACTAATTATAAACAGCTACCCTGTCGTGAAAGAAGCTGACACCCACTGCTGTAGGTGCCAGATTGCAGAGTGGCCATGTGAGTGGTAAGGGTAGATTCAAGCATTATTTTAATACCATTCTTTTAAAATAATTTTATAGTCATACTCTTCATTTTATTTTCTTTTTCTTATGCCTGAGAAATCAAATGTTCTTTGTTTTTCCTATCTTCAGATCCGTTTTGTACATAATGAGGGATCTGGTGATAAGAAGGATCAGCAGCAAAGTTATATGAAAACATCGAGTTTATTTCCATCAGGGAATTCCTGAAGGCTAAAGCGTCACTAGGGTAAGTGTCAATGGTCTAATATCAGTCTAGCATCACAACAACCCCTTCATTCAAACAAGGCTCCCATTGCTTGGCATACAAATCAGAGTCCCAGCTTCACATTTGTGAGATTTATATGACCATTTAGAGAAATTCCTCTTGTTGCTTCTCTGATAACCATCGCCGGCAATACAAAGCTGAATGGCTCACATCAGATCTCATCTGTACGATGTAGTGGTTTAGTGTTTGAGGACGAACTGAGAGACTATTAAATTTATAAAAAAAACAAAGACAAATACGCAACATAAAACAATTCAAGCTCCAAAAGCTTTATATTAGCTTTTGGGAAAGAATGGCTACAAGAAGAAAGAAGCCGTGAAGATTAAATCTCTTAAGATTCAATTTGTCTGTCCTGCCATATAAGGGCTAACCTTGCTAGAGACTTAGAATTATGGCTTTATTTCAGTCCACAACTAAGTAAGGCAACAGATATTATTTCCACAACAAGTTTTACAGTAAAATAAGAAAATACTTTATAGCTACCCCCTAAGTGGTATGAATAATGTAAGTATCATGGCAATAACCTATGGATCACATTAACAATATAAACATGTAAATACCTGGGTTTTTCTGCTTTATTTTCATGTTTATAGTTTCTTTCCCAGATATTAAGAAATGGTGAAAAACATCAGTACCCATTAGAACCTAAGAGGTGTTTGGTGCTAAATGAGTTTCCAGGCTCATAATCTATGGGGTTTTGTTACCAACATTACAAAAAGACATCTCTGACAAATAAATTAGAATGCTAAATGCTGCCTACCTAGTAGAAGCAAGCCCTCTTCTCAGAGTTCTGCCCACATAACCAGATATTTCTCTCTATACATTTTCTTTTCTTTCATGCTATTTGTCATTGTGTTTTAAATTTCTCCTAGCTTCAAAAGAACTCAAGAACCCATATTTTCTCATGCTGAGTCCTCCTATCATGTAGTTACATACAAGAGCAGAATTTCTTAGCAATCTCATTGCATAATCGACACGCTGGTTATGGAAATGGAATCTGGTTGAGGCATGTGTTAAATATTGTTTGGCTCATGGAGACACACACACAAACACATAAATACATGTATCGGACATACACACAATACATATATTAGAAGCAAGTATCTGTTCTGTTCTGCGTGAATAAAAACAGATAAAAATTCTGCATCACAGCCCTCAGAAGACACATAAGCACTGCAGTGACCATTTGGGATTTTAGTGACTACAGGAAAGTGCATTTTGCATGTGTTCAACTTTGCTCTCAAGATGATTTTAGCAAATAAAAATAGAAAGGGAAGAAACTAGCATTAAAACAGTATTTTTTTTGAGACAATGACAAATGTACCCTCTCTGAATATTTATGAAACATTTCACGCTATGTCCGCAGTCTCTTATCATCCAGTGACACTGCCCTTGACCAAACATGAGAAGTTTCTAGGTTTCTAGACACTGGGTGAGCATTAGATTGTCTCTGTACAACACTTGAAGACCTGAGCTTTCTTGGGTAATACCTGTGCTGAATTAAATAAGAAAATACTACAAGCAGATTGTCCAAGGTGTTGAAAGCTTGCACATCAGTTCCGTAGCTCGAGGTCATGTTCTGTTCTCTGAGCAGCTGGTAGGAAGTGCTACATAATATGAACAACCACCTTCGAAAAATCAAGTGCCCAGGCCTGACATAGATTTCCTGGCATAAGCAGTACCGAACATCTCCTGGAGGGAGGACAGCCCTTAACCTTCCCAAGGGCATTCTATCCCCTCTTCAAAGCTCTTTTCAAGAGCAATGGTTTTGCCTCAGGTTTGCTACCTTAAAAACATTTGATGAACTATGTCAACTTAAAACAGTGAATCGGATTACATTCAAAAGAGGGCAGAGGGAAAGAGGGGTATTTATACAGTTCAGGAAACTGGTAGTGAGGTAAAGCCAATATCACAAATCTCTGTAGGTTTTAAGTTAATTTTGTTATGGAAAATACACGCAAGGCATGCCTAATGAGGATGAAGGTTGCTGCATTCTCAGAAATGGGCTAGTGTTTATAAATACTGTACAGTATCTGGGGAAAAATGCATTTAAGGGTTTCAGCACTCATCTCTCCACAGCTTGCACTTTGCTCAGAGCATTACTCCAAGTGGAAAATAAGAGGCAACACAGCATGTTGTCCTTCCGGTAACCACACATTGTATAGGGCAAAGTATAACAGTGAAAAGTACAGAATCTTCCATTTTGTTGAGCAGGATTCTAATTCAGGATTGTCAAGGAGAAACTTCTCCACTGCAGCAGAAGCTCTGCCCTACAAGACAGAAATTTTGGATTTTAATGATCTAGGAACCACAGTTTCTTTGTCTATAAATGGAACATTATATTGATGCATCCTAACTTATAATAGCCTTTGAAATTCAATGGCATTGATACCTAGGGTAAAGGTTTTGAAATAGTGCTCTCAATTCATAATATGATAACATTTTTAATTCCCGAGAAATAATCCTGACAAAGAATTCTTCTGGCCCTAAGCACATTAAGGAGCTACAAAAGACTTTTAACAATCAAGACAGTCTTAACCAAAAGCAAAGCAGAGGCTTCAAAATGCAAAGCTATAGAACCAAAACAGTGTGACATTTGTACAATAATGAACAACAGACCCCTAAAACAGAATAAAGAACCTGGTGTAGGAGGTCCTACTGCATTTGTGTTGCTATCATTGGTTAAATAAACTGCCTTGGCCTTTTGATAGGCCAGGACTTAGATAGGCAGGGAAAAGAGAACAGACTGCTGGGAAGAAGACAGAGACAGAGAGCTGCCGGCATGAAGCTGCCAAGTCAGACACACTGAATCTTTCCCGGTAAGCCACAACCTCGTGGTGACACATAGATTATTAAAAATGGGTTGAATCAAGATGTGAGAGTTAGATAATAAGAGGCTAGAGATAATGGGCCAGGCAGTAATTTAATTAATACAATTTCCGTGTGGTTATTTCGGGTATAAGCTAGCCAGGCGCTGGGAACGCGGCCCACCCGCTCCTGTTACTACAAGAACCTAGGAATAAATCCTCAGATTTATGTTTAGTTGATTTCAAAAAGAATCCTAAGAATATGCAATCTAAATGGAGCAGTCTCTTTGATGCATAGGGCTGGGAAAACATCTAACTCCATGTAAGTAATTCAAGTTTATGAAAATAGTATAGAATTTTCTTAAAAATAAGAATGACATGTGAACCTTATCATCTCAAGAGAATTAAGACATAGGTGTGAGCCTGCACACTGAAGTTCATGGGATAAGAACTCTGTGACAGTAGTCTGGACAACATTTTAGCATGACACCAAAAGTACGCCAACACAAGCAACATAGGCAACACATGAACAGATGAAAATAAGTCAAATTTAAAAGATTCTTTATCGTCAAGAAAATAATTAACAAAGAGACCACTTACAAAATAGTGAGAATACTTATAAAATACAGATCTGAAAAGGGACTAATATCCAAAACATATTTTTTATATACGATTAACTCAATGACAAAGACCATATAGTCTAATTTTTTTTAAACACATAGAAAAGAATCTAAAGAGATACATCTTAAAGAAAGACACACAAATGGTCACAGAGCATGTGAAAAAATTTTCACCATCACTGGTTGTCAGAAAAATCACAATGAGATATGGCCACACATTTGTTAGTTTGGAGATTATCAAAAATATCAAGTTAATGTAATAAAATATGACAAGTCAAAGCAAAATTGATGCTCTACCACACTGCTAGTGGGAATATAAAATTAGTGTTGCCAATGTAGGATACAATATAGAGGTCACTCAAAAAAATTTAAATAGACTCCCAATATGATCTAGAAATCCCAGTGATAAGTAAAGGAAATGAAATCAGCATGTCCAAGAGATGCCTGCATCCTAGGTCCACTGGAGCACTCAGTGTTCAGCAGCCCAGGAATGGAATCCACCTGTGAGTGGATGGAGAAAATGCACTGTTTGCAGACACCGTGAAATGCAACTCAGCCTTTGAGAAGAAGGAAATCCTATTGTAACAATAGAGATGAGTCTTGAGAACACGCTAAGGAAACCCAACCAGGCACAGGACAAATACTGTATAATCTAGTTGATGATTGGAGTCAGGCAGAGGGTGGAGGATAATGGAGAAGGGAGTTGGTTGGTGAAACAAAATTTTAGTAGACAAGAAGCACTTCAAGAGGTATCATTCAACATAATGCACAGTTCACAACAATGCATTAGATTCTTTTAAACATTCATTCATATTTTGAGTGTCTGTGAGAGAGAGACTGTGTGTGTGAATGTTCGTGTGTGTGTGTGTACTCATGTGGGCATCCTAGGCACACATGTTATGATTACATATGGAAGTCAGAGAAGAACTTTCTGGAGTCAGTTCTCCCCTTCCACTGTGTGTATTCTGAGGATAGAAATAGAACTCCACTCACCAAGTGTGGAGCATGTGCCTTTATCCACAGAGTCATGTCACCAACCCCAATGTGTTATAGTCTTAGAAATTGCCAAGAGAATAGATTTTAAGGGGTCTTACCACAAAATATAAGAAAAATGTATGAGATGATGTATGGTAGAACATTATGTATATGTGTATACATATATATGTATAGTGTATTACTTTAAATTAATTTTTCCACTTAAATATTTTTTGTAATTAAAATATTTTTATGAGAAAAATTTACTTTTAATTTTACATATTAACCCCTTTCTCCCCTTTTCCCACCCCCCATGGCTCCCTTCCTACCCCCATCCACTCCTCAGAGGGGGTAAGACCTTCCTTAGGGAGTCAACAAAGTCTGGCATATCAACTTGAGGCATAATCAAGCCTCTTACCCTGTATGAAGGCTGAGCAAGATACCCCACCATAGGGAGTGGGCCCCAAAAAGCCAGTTCATGAGCCTGGGATAGGTCCTAGTGTCACTGCCAGCCTCCCCCACAACAGAACAAGCCACATAACTGTCACCCACATGCCAGGTGCTTGGCTGTGGAGCCCTGCATCTGCTTCCATCAGTTATTGGATGAAGGTTCTATGATGACAACTAGGGGAGTCACTAATCCGATTACCTCTCCACTATTGTTAGGAGTCTTAGCTGGGGTCATCCTTATGGATTCCAGGGAATTTCTGTAGCACCAGGTTTTTCCCTAACTCCATGATAGCTCCCTCTATCCAGATATCTCTTTCATTGCTCTCCCTCTGTCCCTCCTCCAACTTGACTATCCTGTTCTCTCATATTCTTATCCCACATCCCATCCCCTCTACTGTTCCCCACCCCCAGTTGACCCAGGAGATCTCTTCCATTTCCCCTTGCCAGGGCAATCCATGTATCCCTCTTAGGGTCCTCCTTGTTACCTAGCTTCTCTGGGGCTGTGGATTATAGCCTGATTATCCTTTGCTTTAAATCTAGTACCACTTAAGAGTGAGTGCATACTGTGTTAGTCTCTCTGCATCTAGGCTACCTCACTCAGGATGATTTCTTTCTAGTTCCATCCATTTGCCTGCAAATTTCCTGGTGTCATTGTTTTTAACAGTTGAGTAATATTCTATTGTGTAAAATTACCACATTTTCTTTATCCATTCTTCAGTTGAGGGGCATCTAGGTTGTTTCCAGGTTCTGGTTATTATGAATAATACTACTATGAACATAGTTGAGCAAGTGTCCTTGTGGTATGATTGAGCATTCTTTGGGTATATACCCCAAGTGGGTCTTGAGGTAGATTAATTTCCAATTTTCTGAGAATCTGCCATACTGATTTCCAAAATGACTGTACAAGACTACACTGTCACCAACAGTGAAAGAGTGTTCCCCTTATTCCACATCCTCTCCAAAATAAGCTGTCATCAGCGTTTTTCATCTTAGCCATTCTGATAAGTATAAGATTACCATCTCAGAGTGGTTTTGATTTGCATTTCCCTGATGACTAAATATGTTGAGCAATTTCTTAGATGTCTTTTGGCCATTTGAGATTCTTCTGCTGAGAATTATTTATGTGCATAAATTTCATCAATTTTATTTGTACAATTTTTATTTGAAATCCAGGGGTAAAGGGGATGCATTGTGGTCAGAATCTGTGTAGGTAAAGTTTGATACCAGCCCAGGAAAACCAGCCACTCCAACTTCATTGTTAATGAGGCCAAAGAGTGGGACTTCCAGAACCTCATCACATCAACACAGAAGTGTTCCTCTTGTTCACCAGATTGTGTGTGACCTGTGACTCAGACCCGCTCTTGCTCATTGCCAGGCCCCTGTGTCCAGTAGCCAACCTTCCCAAGTGACTATGAATGAACTGAAATGAATGAGATAGCCGGTACAAGCCGAGAGCTATGCTGGGCAGAGTTAGACAGATATACGAGTCAGAGTTCACAGAGAGAAATAGAAACACAAGGAAATATATAGATGTGGGTGTTCTAAAAGATTTATTGTAGGGCCTTATTTCTGCTCACTCGTGTGAGCTGTTAAACACTGAACATGGGCTGCTACTTATGTGCTTAGTGCTGCAGCCAGAAATCATCAGCACACACAGCTAGAAATGAAAGCCATTAAGAGGAGGCCACAAGACCAAACTGAACTGCAGGCTTGAGGGGAAATCAGCAAAGATGAGCCTGGAGCTGCATCTATGTCTTTTCACCCCCAGAATGCTACTTACCAAAGACGATTGTTCCTGTAGGTAAAGCTTTTGCCCATTGGAGCTAAACACACATCGGGCCAAAGAAAGTGAGGAACTGAAGGAGGAGAGATAAACAGTGCCCCACAGCAGCCAGGCGAGTCAGCATGGGCGTGAAGGCGGTTGTGAGCTACAGCAGCAGCATGTCCTGCCTCACACGCATCTCCCGATTCAAATGAACATAGTAGCGTTTCACTTGCTACCACATGAAAAATGTCCCTCATGGCTCATAGTAGAGAAGAAAATTCTGGGAAATAGATATTAAGACCCTATTAGCTCCGTGGCACTTTGTATTTTCATTGGAATCCCACAATTTGCAGACTTACTATTATAAAATTTCTGAAATCAGCACATAACCTTCCTGTAACTTAGAACACACCCACCTCTTAGTTTGGGGTTCATGCCCTTTTCTGTATTTCATGCCTACATAGAAGTTGCAGCTTTTACACATGGCCTCAGCCTGGCTCAAGTATTACTCAGAGAAGACGTGAGGACAATTCTAAGCATCTTCAAAGAGCTTACTCCAGTTTCCCCGTTGTCAAGAGTGACAGAGGTGATTGACAACAATCGTTCTTTCATAAGGTGCTTATAGTGTAGCTTAGGCAGCCCATGAAGGAAAGTGGAAAGACCCCTAAGAGCCCACCCCTGTAAAATGGGAAAGGATGGGAAAAGATGATGAGACTCCTCTGAAAGCTAAGCTGATATCATCCACCTCAAATGCACCAACATGAATTCCACAAACAGGTCACAGCACCTCCATGTATCTGGGTGGCCCTACCATGCCTATGATGCAAATCTCTGCTCATTTGCAGGCTGAGATACATGACACCATTACATTATTACATCATGCAGAGGACACTTGCTACTTACCTGAGGCCCTCTCACCCTGGTGCCCTGAGAGCGAGCTGTCATTCCTGAACATCAGAGAGCCGATATTGGGTACATGTCACAGTGCCTGCCTACTTAAAAGCCCAACTGCTCAGACATCTATTTCTGGTAGCGATGCCTCTCTCAGGCATGCTCCTCGGGCATCTCCTCAGGCTAGAAGCTCTCCCAGAAGTCACATTTCATTTCATCACAGATAATTTTTTTAAATGTGAATCTGAGATGGAAGACAGAAAAGTCAGCTGTGATGTGGGAAGTGAAGTCCATGAAACTGAATTTGAGGTTCATTAACTTTTCTGAAAAACTTTTATATACCTAGATATCTATGGTAAGTTATTGGTACAGATAATGATACGAGAAGAGTTTGAATTCTGGGGCCTTTCAAATACGTATGCTCTGAGAAGACCAACAAGTGGATGCCGTGTGTTTGCGTCTCTTTTGCTGTTGAGTACGTGCATAAACTATTTCACATTAGAGTTTGCAGGTCTTGCTTCAATTCACCGCAGGTCTGAGGCGAACCGAGAAGCAGAGGAAGTTAAGCGTTTCAGACCACTGCCGACTCCTCCTCGGATCCAGGAACTAGGAACTTCTTAACATAAATTTAATTTTTCTTAGGCACATTGTCTCTGACCCTGACTACAGCAAATACAACCCACAAAGGGGGGAGGGGCTAATACATTTGTGATAGAGACTTAATACTTCCCAGTATTACTGCAAGGTAAGTCCTACAAACAAAACCCTTCAGGTTTAACCCATTACCTTAAAAGAGTTTCCAAAATTTTCTGAAGGGCAAATAATGTCTGTAGATGTTTGGTTAAAGAGGTTAAAGACAAGAAGGGAAAAAATGAAAAATTGCATTTTTAATTTTTAAAAGATGGAAATTGTACAGAAGAGCATTGTGATCATAAAGTAAATAAAACATGGCTTGTGCCAAAATGTACTTTCATTCCATTCTCCAGGATAAAGCATTGTTTTGTGCCGTAATGTATTTTTAGGAGGGCAAAAATCACCTTTTCCATCTCTCTTCCTAATCCGAATTAGTTTTTCCCAAGGTCGTGGAGATGAAAGAATGGCAGTGGGCTTTCTTATCAACAGCTTGTTCCAACAGATACAATACATGGCTAGGAGATCAAAAAGAGCATGAGAGGCATTTCTGCCAACATTGTAGAAATATTGAACATCTGCTATATCTGGGATCCTGGGAGTTGTAATTATAAGTTTTTGAAATCTGTACACAAGAGTTATAAATATTAGAACTGTAGCCTGTGAAAGCCATGAAATATTTAACTTGTTTGGCAGGCTTAAGCAAAACTCATAAACTTAATTTAAGCAAGCCAAACACTATAGTTTTTTTTTTTTTACCAATTTTATATCTTTCGTGTCATTAGTTAGATAAATTAAAGCACACTATAAACCAGACTAGAGATGGCCCACAGGGAGTCTTGTGGGCATACCAAAGAGGTGCGTTTTGAGAATTTATACATTTTCCTGTTTGCCTGTCACCTTCACAGTTATCCATTAGCCAAAGATTCCACTCTTGGATTTGGAGATGGGAGAGGGAAGTGCTTAGAGTAGATGGCTTTGTGGCAAATAGAAAAGCCAGCATCAAAAATAAATGAATGAATGAATGAATGAATGAATGAATGAATGAATGAATGAAAAAGAAAAGCCAGCATCAGGCACCTTCAGCAGGTTCCAAGAACTAGGGTATGACCCAAAGGCTTCTACAACTGTCAGTTTGTCTGTCAAAACCCCATACGCTGGTCTGAGTGAGGACCTTTCAGACTCAGGAGCAAAACTAGCCCTGGACTGCAGCTAAAGGTAAGCTCAGATACTGAGGAAGCAACAAGAAACCAGGTTTCCATCTTTGACCCAGTTAATCTCAGAGACATGTTTTTATGGTGGTGGTAGTGTGTGTTTTCGGGGCAGAGTTTCAGGGTCTCTCTGTGTGTAGCTCTGGCTGTCCTGGAACTCACTTTGTACACCAGGCTAGCCTCTAACTCACAGAGATCTGCCTCTGTGTACCGCCATGCCTGGCTGAGAGACCTGTTCTTAGGAAGAAAGATGGACGAGAACACATTTAACTGTGTACACCTTACAAAGTCTTTCCAATTTGCCACACAATGGTCATACTCAAGTCAGCTACTCTCATGCCTCTTAGTGGGTCGGCAATACTGCACAGCAGTTTAAATGAAGAAATTTAGGGATGGGAGATGTCTCGGTCAGTAAAGTGCTTCTCACTCAACTCTGAGGACTTGAGTTCGATTCGCCAGAATCCACATTTAAAAAAAAAAAATCAGGCACAGTGACATGTACCTATAATCTCAGCACTAAGAAAACAAAGACAGGAGGAACCACAGGGCTTGCTGGCCAGTGAGTCTAACAAAAATTGGAGAACACGGGGTTTAACGAGAGAGGCTACCTCAAAAACTACATGGAGAGGAACTGGAAATGGCTCAGGGAATAAGAGTGCATACATCTCTTATAGAGGACCAGAAGATGGTTCCAAGCACTCAAGAACATGACAGCTACTTGTAATTCTAGCTTGACAGTGTCTGGTGCCCTCTCCTGGACTCCAGAAGCACCTGCTTGCAGGTGGACAAACACACTTAAAAATACAAACTCTAAAATAAATAAGTGGCGGGAGATGATTATGGAAACCATCGAATGTCAACCTCTGGCTTCCACATGCACACACAAACACATCCACACAAAACATTCCATTTATATCTCCAATATACATAGTTTCACCAAATGAAATTAAGGATATTCCTGTTAGGGATTCCCACTGAAAACAAGTGTTGATAAAGGCATCTTTTACCTTACAGCCCTTGGCTGAGAACAGAACAGCCTCTGCGGATGTACAGACATCTGTTGTGGGTTGTTTTTTACTCTTTGACACTTCGCCTCTTTACTTTTGGGGGGTCTACCACAAAGTTCCCAAATAATTACACACAGAGACTTATTGCTTATGAATGCCTGGCTTTAGCTTATCTTGTTTCTTGCCAGTTTTTCTTAACTTAAATTACCCCATCTATCTTTTGCCTCTGGGCTTTTACGTTTCCCTATTTCTGCATATCTTTTTTTTCCTTCTTATGCCATGTCTGACTGTGTGACTGGGTGGCTGGACCTTTCTTTTCTTGCTCCTTGATCTCACTCCTTCCAGATTTCTCCTAAGTATTCTTTCTGCCTGCCAGCCCCGCCCATCCTTTCTCCTGCCTCGCAACTGGCTCTTCAGCGCTTTATCAGACCAATCAGGTGTTTTAGTAACACAGCTTCACAGAATTAAACAAATGCAACACATCTGTACACCATTAAGCAAATATTCCACAGCACAAACAAATGTAACGTATCTTAAAATAATACTGTACAACAGACAACCATGTGCCATGTGTGACTTTTTTGTAAATTAAAATAACCACAGGTAAGGCACGAGGTTTGCTTTCAAGCACACAGTTGCCAGTCCCAGGTCTGAGGCCTTCTGAAGCTTGGAGTCCAGTCACGAGGGGAGTAGCTAATTTTCAGGGCTCAGAACATCTACTCTGACTTAAAACTGAAGGAAGAATGAACTACAGTCTTCCAGTGTGTGAGACTGATGCTTCCTTTCCCCTGGCACTTCTCTATCCCACGGCTCTGAAGACTCAGTATCTCTATTAAAGCTTCCTACTCCTCTCCCCGGCTTGTCTACCTGTCTTAACCCCTACAAAGGGCTGAAACTGGCTGCCAGTTCTGGGGGTTGCCACAGTCATCACAGCCTTTGTTAATAAGTTAAGAATCTACAGGAATCCCCTCTTTGCTGTCTCTACCCTCTGTACATGAGAGCAATCAAATGGAGCAGTTGGAAACCCCTAACTGTGAATTCATAAAAGAGCAAATGAATAGGACAGTTCAAAGGAGGTATTTCACTGAAATACCCTGCTGATCCTGTTTTATTCTGCATTTAGGAAAATAATACCCATGCCCAAACAGCCTCTTCCTCCCTGAAGTAGAGGGTTGATATCACACAGAATGTCTACACAGGGGAACCAATTGAAGGCAGAACTGAAAGCTACAATTCAGTCCAATGAGCCCATGTCATATGTCTGGGGCAAGTCCAGCCAGGCTTAGAATGTGAATTGAAAGAGCCCGTGGGAGTTGTCAGAGGCCCACACAGGCAGGAGCTGCTATCTCGGGTCCCCTTGGATGGGAAAAGAACCTAAAGAGGTTTTATGAGTGAGCATCTTATACTCTAGGTTCTTGGTGAGGCTTTTTATGTTTTTTTAATTCACCTTTGCAACAAACTATTTTTATATTCACATCCCATTTCTGAACAGAAATTGAGTCATTTCTCTAAAACTAAAACACTAGTAAGGGGAAGATGTGAGTGTGTGCGGATACAAGACATTAAAAGACATTAAATAGCTGGGTGATGCTGAGTCTGCTTTGAGGACTGAGGGCTTCTGGGTGGAATTTAATCCAGTACTCTGTGCTGGGAAGAGGAAGGTTAGCTAGCTAACCCGGTGTTTCCCATATTCCAGGGCTGATAAACCAGAAGTGGAAACAACCCACCTGCTGGCTCTAGGACAGCTCTGTGAAGAGGCATGGTGAGCCTGAGTTTCTTCTTTGTCTTTTCTTCCACATAGGATCAGCACTCTGGTGACAGAATCAGGAAAAGTGTGGGGAAAGAGACAGGAGAAGCAAGAGAGCTCATATCCTCTCGCGTCACATGAATAGTAAAATCAAAGAGGACCAAACTCAGAGCTCAAAGACTTTCACAACGTGGAAACGAAATGACACAAATGTCACGAGTCTTTTTTATGACAAATAGCAAGCTGGAAATTCCAGCGGCTTTGAAGAAGTGTTCAGCCCAATTCCCACTCATGGTTGACAACTCCATTTCCTCTGTGTGGTCCTGAGGGTGGCTGCCCTCAGGATGGCAGAACCTCTGGCGAAAGCAGACTGACAAGTTAAGGGTCTCCAGGGTCAGGCCCACTTAGATGTTCCACCAGAAAGCATAGCAGGAACAAGTAGGGACCCCTGTACCAAAATGACCTAGCCCCCCCCCTTCTTACCTGCCTACACACAGGCAGTAAAGCTATGGGAACTGTTCCAGAACATTTGAGTGACAAGAAATTGTTACCTTTCCAGGAGTTTCTAATGGTAAGAGGCAACTGCGCTAGAACTTGTGATCAAGCCAGTCTGGGGGTTACTACATTTTCCTTCAAGACTGTGGAGCGTATTTACACGCGCTTTATTCGAAGTTACAGTAATCTGGTCACAGGAGACAGAAATCCTGGTAAATCAATCCTTAAAGCCTGTTGACATTTGTCCACTTGGCAGATCATAAAAGCCCCTTGAAAAGCACAGGAGTAAATGTGTAAACTGGTTCCCAAATTATGTGGTGTAAACGCCAAGAGCAGGCATTCCCAGGGTAAGATCACTGAATCGTGACTGCCTTCGAGTGGAACTTCATATTGGTCTTGGGTTATATGTGAGGGATTTGCCAAGATCAACTAAAATAAAGACAAAGATATATGAATTCAGCTCAAAAGCCGCCTTTTAAGTTCTCGGTCTTCAAAAAGGCTGGAGATGATGCTTTCTGAGATATAGTTTTGCATAAACAATCCTTGCTAACAAGAGTTTTCCCCAAATATCAGTTAAATTTTAACTATTGCCTGTAAATGTTATACAAGTGCCAGAAATGGCCTCAGAGTGTTGAAAGCGGGGAGAAAACTACACGGTGAGATGGTTAGTGGCAATCAGACTGTAAGAGGCTGGGAGTTGAAGGTTATTGGCCCCACTTGCCTAACAGAAGACTTGAAGGGGAAAAGTAATAGAATAATCAAGTGTGAAGCAATTATAAACGCAAAGCATTGGGCAGATAAATCTCTACCTGTAGCTACTCTGCCTGAACGAGGTTTTTTCTCAGTCTCTCAAAAATCGAGTACCATGTTTAAAACTCTCCTTATATCTCATAATCATCTCCATTGGTCCAGGTTTAAGTTGACGAACAACTGTTTGTACCCATACATTAATTTCCTGGCTTGTCTCTGCTGCTTTGAACCTTGCAGTATGTACTTGGCAGAGGCGACAATTATAACTCAAAGAGGAAATGGAAGCACCCATGATGACTTCCAGGTAATGCTGCCTGCACTCCATGTCACTTGGTGAGTGCCAATTTTGTGTCAGCTCTGCTCGAGGCCAAGTCTGGAGAAGATGGCTGCCCAGAGCCAAATCTAAGCCAGTCAACCACAGGTGTCATAGCTTACAATCAGGGTCCTGGAATCTTATAGTAAAGCCTCCACTGAATCAAGGACCATCCTGGAGCACTAGCCATGGAGCAGAGCAGTCGGGGAGGAAGGTGAGACAAGCAGAGTAATGGAGTCAGGGGCCTGCACAGAGCCCGGGAAAGGAGAATGTGTTGTGTGCTTACCCACATCCTGGGAGGCTGCCCTGTCTACAAGGCTGTCCTGCGCATATAGTGTGGTCTATAGAAAAGACTTTCTGAATTAGTGAGTTACCCTTTGAGCTAGATTTGAGTAACAGTTACACATTCAGAGATCTAATTACTAAAATACAAAGATTAAAAAACAACAACAATTATTCTTGACACTATGGAACTCAATCCACTGCAGGCAACACTTAGTTTCATTATTGGGTTTTGTTTGCTTGCTTGCCTGCTTGCTTAATTCACATGTTAGCAGAAGCAACATTATGAAGAAATAAGGGAACACTGGCTACTTGGGTTGAAGGTTTAAAGGTTGTAAATTTTTTTTTCCTAACTGGATTGAGTCATCTTTTTGGGACAGAAACTCAAAACAGAAGTTTTCTGCCTTGGTATGCTTAATCTTCTGTTTTGCAGATATAGCCATTACTGTCCTGGGGTGCTAACTGAAAATCAAAATGCATTTTGATCAGTGGTTAGCTCAATGGCTAGTCCTTATATTGATCTCTGAGAGCATCTACAGAGAAAGACAGATAAAGACTTGAACTAGTCACAGGGGGGTCTAAAGGCACAGAATACCAGCATGGAGCATGCCAGCAATGCAGACGCGGAGCATGAGAGGCCCAATGAGAAAATTCTGGAGTCAAAACAATCTCTGAGAATTAAATGATAGAAAGAAGAAAGAACTAGAGGACTAAAATAAGAAAGGAAGAATTTATTGATTAAACAAACATGATTTCTGGCCAAAGAAAAGGCTCGGTGAGTGAAGGTACTCCTGGAGACCCAAGTTCAAACCCCAGGGACCCACAAGGTAGTAGAAAAAAACTGACTCCTTCAGGCTGTCTTCTGACCTCCACACATGCACTACAGCAGTGACTCTCAACCTTCCAAAAGCTGCACCCTTTAATACAGGTCTCAGGTTGTGGTGAGACCCAACCATAAAATTATTTTGTTGCTACTTCATAACTGTAATCTTGCTACTTTCATGAACCATAATGCAAATATCTGATTTGCAGGCTGTCTGACATGCAGCCTCCAAGGGTTGGCGACCCACAGGTTGAGAACCACTGTACTGTAGCATTCTTGTGCCCACATGTAAACAAACACACTAGCACACCCATAAATAAGTAAACAAATATAAAAAAACTAAATCACGAACACAGAGAAATTATATGTATTCTACTTTAACTCCCACTGCCCTAAGTCAAATAATGTCTTCCTTAGATATAGTGAAGGGTTCTTGTCCTTGGCCCTATTGACACTTTGGACTCTGTGACTGTGTTTTAGGTATTTAAAGGTATCCTCTGTCCCCCTTCACCAGATGCCGCAAGCATTAGTTAGACAGACAAAATTGTTTCCAAATATTGCCTAATGTTCCATGGCAGGGCAGGGGTGCCAGGAGGCCACTAATTGCGAATGACAGGAATAAGAAATCAGAATGCAGTCAAAAAAAAATATACTGAGACCATGAAAGGAATCTTCATTAGAAAAAAGTTATTGTAATTCCCCCATTGTGAATAAGTGCACACCAATGTTTTTCACCTGAGCAATCTGTAGAGTCTGCTATATACAAGAACTCACACACAGGCGTGAGTGTGCTTGCACGCACGCACGCACACACACACACGCACACAGACACACTAAGTAAATTCTTTATCTTCTTTATATTCTGTGAATACTTGAAAAAAACTGTGTGCTCTGTAATATAAGAATTAAATGGATTTCCAAATCAGCTTCCTGGGGTTTCAGAATAATTTCATGTTACCACATCAGTGCTGGAAAAAATATATATCTCATCAAAACCATTCCAGAAGCACCTCATTTTGATAGGAAAGTACTTTGTGATGATTACCTAATAGACAGCATTTGTTGAAACGCTTTTAATAGACCTTTTTTATCACATGCAAAAGAATTTCAATGCTAGTTCAGTCTCCTGTTTCATTCTGTCATGAATCAATTTGTAGAGACATTTAGAAGTCAATAATCCACTGCAGCTTTGATGACAGGTGATTAATTTCTACATTTTAGAGACATAATAAGATTTAGCAATAAAAAGGCCTTGAAGTAACCTACCAAAGAGCTTTAATCTCAGCCTTGGGACTGTTGCTAAATATGAATGCTGTACACAAATGTGAGGGATTTAAGTTGGTAGGTTTTATTGCAGACTCCTTGCGTCTTCATATTAATCTTGCTTTACAATCAAGCTATCTATACAATCAATTTAGGTTGGATTTTTTTCCCAACACAATACTTTAAGGCAGGAAGGGGCTTACACGTTATTTACACACAAAGGGTTTGTTCTACAAAAGAAGGCATTTTACATGTGTATTGCAGAGTGGATGACTGATTTTATTGGTGTAGTAAGGAAAGAGAAAAAAGAAGTGAAGTGGCCTTCAAAGGATTCAGGCAGGAGCAGGCTCAGGGAGCGGATAGCACTGAATGTGAACAATAGCTAATGTTTCCTCCTAAGAGCTGTCTGCTTTCTTCTTTTTGAAGTCCTCCTTACCCTTGTCTTATTTTTACAGTTATCAGGAGCAGGCTGGGGAGGGGTCCGTAAAGCACTTGCCTTGCAAGCATCAGGACCAGAGCTCAATCTCCAGCACTCACATCGAAATAAAAATTCAGGCCACAGTGCCTCTGCTTGCACTCCCAAAGCTAGACAGGGTAGGCAGGAAGACTTTAGGGGCCTGCTGGCCAGCTACTCTAGCCTGTCAGAGTGCTGGCCGGTGAAAGAACCTCTGTCAAGAAAGAAAGGAAGGAAGGAACAAAGATAATAAAACAAATTGTGACCAGTGCATTAAGAATGACACTCAGGTTGTTCTCTGGTCATCACACGTGCGCATACACCCAGGTACACATGCATACACATGTGAACACACACAGAGAAACACACACGCCACACACACATAAGCAAATAAATAAATAAAATTACCAGATGTCTCACAACAGTTCCCAATCCTTAACAATTTCTACTAATTTAAGGCTTCATAAAGAGTTGCCTTATCTAGTTGTGAAACCATGAGCCACAATAATGAACAACGTGACAAGATATGCTCATTTGTGCAACAGTGGCTTCAATGTTATAGGGGTAACCACTTTCTGCTTTGAATTGAGACCCCATCAACCAGAGGACCAGCATTCCTTATACTGTAAATCTGGACAAGAATCTATGGGACACGTCTAAGCTCCAGCACTGAACCTACTCTGTTGTTTTATTTTGCAAAATAGAGAGCTTTTAAGTTTATATTTCTCTACCCATAGATCATTGTAGCTCTCAGAGCTCACCAGAGAAGTTTCTTTGTACAGTGGACAATGGTTAATATAGAAATTTACAACTGGTTAAAGTATATAAAATAAGTGTCTATGACATGCTCAGCCATAAGTGGGACATCCGTATCACACCCCCTCCCATGAAAACTCAAGGACCATTGTGGCAGAAGGAGGCTGAAATAATTAGAGCCAAAGGTAGGGAGGACAGAGTTAAAATAATGGATTTGACAGGGACACAGCCTCATGAACTCACAGCCCCTGTGGTTGCCTGTAGATCAGATCAGTTAGCATTCCCACTTATATGTATGAGAGGAAGAGAGAGAGAGACAAACACAAAGGAAGACAAAGGGAGACAGATAGAGACAGACAGAAGTCAATATGATCTGAAAAGGAAAAGCTCGTTTTATTTAAAACTGCTACTGGTTAATGGCAAAGATTCAAATATGAAAATGTAGGTAAAACTAAATATGTAAATACGGGTAAGTTGGACCTCTCTCATCTGAATAGAGTATGAGTTCTTAGCAAACACCAAGAAGCTGAGAGGCCGACACTCCAGTCTGAATTGTGCAACCGCTTGTTAAATCTTGGTAGCTGGAGGTTTCTCTTTCATCTGACATGTTTTTCTGTAAGGGGGGCTCATTCCTGAAAGTCTTCATGGAACAAGCTTCTAAAAGAAAATGATGAAAAGGGGAAAGGCTACTTGACACACGCACAAAAAAAGAAAGGAAGAAAGAAAGCTAGCATGCTCCTGGGGTGCGTCCAAGAACAGGACGCACACAAAAATAGAATATTATCCGGAAGACCACCCAATAGGCCTCAAACCAGAGCCCCTCCCTCCTGCCGCTGTGCTCTGTCCCTTCCCAGCCGCTGTATCAAGATTTTGCTTTCTTTTCCTCGTTACTCCCCTTGCTTGAAAGATTAGACATAAGTTATTGTCCTTCATTCTGTATTCTTTTTTATCCTAATTTGGCACATTTCCCATGCAAGTGTTCCTTAAAACATCTTTTTTTTTTTCATTTCTGGCTTAGGGAACTTAACCTAAGGGGGTGGCCTAGTTGCTAGTCCCAAGTGGGCTTCTGCTTCCAGACTGACCCAGTAGTCTCTCATAGGTGCTAGACATTGCCTCCAGACTACCTCTTTCGCAGAACTCCTTCCTTCCTGCCTTGCCTTCTTTGTTCATTTGCCCATTAAAGGGGCTTTTCACACACACAAAACATACACAAAGCACACACACACAAATGCACACGACTATCTGGTAGGAGCTGGGCATTTAAACATAAGGACACGTTTAAATGAATGCCTTCATTTAAATGCCTTAAGGTCTACCAGACAGACAGACACATAAATGGCTAACAGCTCTGTGAGTAGGTAGTCACACAGAACAGTGAGTACATAACCCAAGATTTTATTGATCTTCCCTAACAAGACTGCAGGGCTGAAATCAACAGGATCTCATCAGAACCACAGGAAGGGCGTCCAGACAACAAAGAAATGGCATAAACCGTCAGTTTTATATGCACAGATAGCTATTCTCTCCTGTCTCTGTCTCTCTCTGTGTATGTATGTGTGTCTGACTGTCTGTCTGCCTCCTCCTCCTCCCTCCCCTCTCTGTTTTTTCCCTTCTCTCTCCTCTCTGAATGTCCTCTCTCCCATCTCCCTCTTTCCTCTCTCGTCTTCTCTCAATCCCGTGCCATTTTATCCCTTCCTATCGCCTGTAGATTCCTTAAAAAGTCTCTCTTTGCTGCTCCCCACTTAGCTTCAGCCTTCCTGCTTCAGAATGTGTTCTCCTGGATGCCATGTCCTGCCTACTTCTGAGGTGGCCTTGCATTTAAATATGGAGTCTGCCTTTTCCCTTTCCTGATTTGACATCTGTCTTTTATTTTGTCATCTGTTTTTGTCATTTGTTTTGTTATCTGTCATTTGTTTTTTTTTTCTCCCTCTCTTCTCTTTCTCAGGCTCCTCTGCTTTTTACCTGTCTCTAGATTTTGAGGTCTTAAGGAATATCTTGTTAAGAAGTTTAGCTCTGTGGGTCCTGGTCTGGAGTGGGGGTTGAACTCACCACAGCAAATGACCATTTTATCTATTTTAACCAACTGACACATCAGTTGTTGAAAGAGAAATGGCATTATCAACAATATGGTTTGTTAGTACGGGTTAAAGCATTCTAGAAACTCGTTGAGTAAACAGGAATTAGACTATTAATACAGCCACTTAAAACCCTTATCCTGGTCACACACTTCTTGATCTTCAGTGGACATGTCAAGTTTCAAAGCATATGTATCAAATCTTGGATATGCTATGTTTAACCTGGCCCATACAGAAGTAAAATAAAGTTTTAGTTACCAAATAGACATTTAAGAAATTAATAATAACAATAGATATATTATATTATAGAACTACTGTAGCAATACACTACATTGAAAGTTTTGTTAATGTCGTCTTGCCTTCCTAAGAACAATGACAAACAGTATACATTTTGTGTATGAAAAGTGAAGCCACAGATACGGGGGGACAGCGGCAGTTCAAAGGCTTCATAAAATCACTTCTTGTTGTTCCAGCCTCCGTGGAACTGGCGTAAATTGAAAGAAAGACTCTAACGCTGATGGAACACCGGCAGTGATAGCGCTACAGCAGACCTTGAGTTACCTACAGTCTCAGTCCAACCGTACAACAGCAGGCAGAGCGTCGTTAATGCTGCTTTCGTGGGTGACAAAGCTAATAATGAGAAAAAAGTGAACAGAGTAGCAAGATATATACCATATATATATATAATATATATGTATTTCATCTATATATGTATATATTTCATATATATGTATATACATGAAAGTGAAAGTGAAAAAAGTCATGCTTTGAATTCGGACGCTGATGAGCCCCAGGCTATCTCGTTCTGTGGGTTCTTCTTTACATACTCTAAAGTGTCTCGGGTTTCCTTGCCTGTCCAAGGGAACTGCTGGAGTCGGAGGAAGACAGACAGTAAAGCAAGGCGGTGAATATGATTGAAATATGTATGAAATTGCCATAGTAAACCCAGTACTTGGCATAATTAATATATACTAACAAAAACAAATGTCATAGCAAGCCCAGTATTGTGCATAATTAATATATACTAATAAAAACATTCTACAATTTAAAAAAAATAAAGTTGTATCAAGAGTGACAAAGGGCATCCACAGTTTTCTTCCTTGTCAGCTAACTTTGGCCAAACAGTACCAATATCCATTCCTATCTCTTATATAAATAAGAGTCCCTGCATTCTCTATGCACATATGAATACCAATATCCCACACTAGGTTGTGGGGTACAGGATATGGGTAGTAAACTTTTCCTATGTGTTTGCTTTTTCTAGAGGTTACTCTCTTAGAGACAGGTTCTCCAGTCCCCAACCTGTAAATACCAGAAAACAGACATTTGGGGGGATTGCATTAAGAGGGTCTTGTCAAGCTCAAGCAGCTTCCTGCTAATGTTCCATTCAGGTACCACACAGAGCTTGGAATCCGAGAGCCACCTGTATGATGGAAAAAGTGCACCCAGGCTCCCAGAGCTGAGCTCACTGCTTACTCTGCCATTCCGGATTGGGCAGTGCCGGAAAGAATTTCTACTTCTGTGAGCCTGCTTTTTCTCAGCTGTGAAATAAAGATAAGAACTAGAGGCTGCCATGAAGATCAAAGAATTATTCATTATTCATACAAAGTACCTGTAAAATAGTAGGTGTTTAAGAAATGTTATTTTCCATCCTCATTGATAGAAATACTCTCAATAGAGAGAAGTTATGACATTGGCATACATAAAAGACAACACAGACATGAATTAGGATTCAAACAAAATCTGGCAAAGATAATTTCGGTTATTGTTATGATAGATAAAAGGATCAAAGTACATATAAATGGGATTATAAATTATCAAAATTGTAAATATAAACTCTTAAGTTGACAGCTATTGGAATAAAATGCTATTCCAACTACTTGTCTTTGTTCTTTAATTATTTATTTTCACAGATTTGTCATATACACACAACATAGCTAAGATGCAAAGAGAACTGGTCGAAGCCCTATCTAGTCCTCATAGTGACTCTTTTTTAGTTTTCCTTGATTTTTTTTCCTTCATCTCAGGAACCAAACCATATATCAAAGATGGAAACGCCATGAAGACAAAAGGATAATTGTTTGCTGTGTTACCTCCAAAGAGCAACGGCAGCACAGTAGCCTCTGTACTAAAGCAACAGAAGCCTGTTTTTTCACCAATGTCAAATCATCATAAAATATTGGAGAGAAGGGAGGAAGCAAACCTTGCAGTCCTAGAAATCTGATATGAAGCCTGCTACCAACCCGGTGCAAGATGGGTCACTTTTACAGGAGAACAAACACATTGGAAGGGAATGAATCAAAGCCACGGATGAGATAATTGAGAAGGTGACAACACATCAGATCTCAGGTGGCAGAGTGAGGCATGGAACAGGAGAAGCCTGCCCAGCGACGCACAAGAAGAGTTATGACATTTATGCATTTTCATTTCTACAGGTGGGAGCCTCAAATCATTCTGTGGGTTAGCTTCTGAGCGCCTCTAATCCCAGCCTGCCAGAAATCCGTTGACATACTCCTGTATCGTCGGAGATACACCCAACATATTTTCAACCATATTTCCTTGGTTTTTCTAACAAGACATGTTTTAAGTCTAAATAACCTGTAAATTCAAGCCTTATTTTCTATGGTGAAGATATATGACCTTACAAGCTCTGTGATACTACACATCTATAGTCCAGAGGAAAATTATTTGACCACCTACTCTGTTCCAAGATCGGACAAAACTGTTCTCTGACTTCCCATTTGATTCTTAGTCATGCTCGGTTGTATGTAGTATTACCTTTTTAGTTGGTGAAAATTTAAGAGACATACTAAATGACTTTTACAGGGAATCTTTTTCATTTTTAATAATGATTTTCCTTCTTAATGTAATAAGATGCTGCACATGCGACATTGCAGGACTTCACGACTAATATGTACCTGCCTTCCTCAGGGGCGGAGCATACCTCAGTAAGTTCTTTCTCCCCGCCCCCTCCCCCACCCCCTGCCCCAGACCTGAGTAAGTATCTCATCCAAGAAGCTTTAAGCCAAACATGTCAGCTTGGGACAGTTCTTCACCCTTTTAATTTTAGACAATAATTTCGTCCTTTTAAAAGATACTTAATTATCTTCTAACTTCACCTTTTACTATATTTCACAACTTTCAAGTTTGCCTTTTCTCAGTCTTCAGCAACTGAAATAATAACACATGACTGAAAGGCTTAAGAGTAAACCATTACCTCCAACAAAAGACAACAAACCCCAACACAGAATCTGACTTCATCTAAGAGAATTCTGTTTTAATTTTAAATTAAAACAGACATTCCTTTGTGAGAATGAGAAGCCTATAATCACTGTGCTTTATAACTACTGTGTAATCAATTTAAAGTTTCCCACAAAGTAGAAGAAAACCCAGATCCAAATACAGTTTCAAAAAGTTACAGAGAAAATGTTGCATCCTTATTCCAAGGACTTCTCAACCTTAAAGACTTTAACTGCTTCAAGTCAGGGGGCTTGTATTCATAGTACCCTAAAAGTAACCAACTACCTCAAAACACCTGCACCATAACCCAAGAAAACATCAAAGAAAACACAGACCCGAGGAGGCCCTCAATATGATCCTGCTGTGCTTTTTATCTTAAAGACAACATGGTTAAATCTTTTAATGAGATTCAGTGTCATCTGCATGTGTCAGGAAAAACGAATGCCGAAGTGAGAAAGACAACCCGGTGCCCTCCCATCATACTCAGCTAAGACACAGCACTGTGTCACTACTTTTGTAGAGCTTTGACCAAAAACCTTGCTGAAGAACTTAAAGCGGGGAGAACGGTTTACTTAGTTCACTGAGTCCATGGTTGCTTGGCCCCATGTGCTAGGCCCTCATTATGGTGAGGGGAGGGGCTTCTTCACAGTGGACAGGACGCTGAGAGATGCATTTTCATCTCTTTTCTCCAACTAAGTCTCACGTCTTAAGGTTTCCAGAACTCCTAAGCTAGCACTACCAGTTAGCACTGCAGCCAGCTAAGGTCATGTCACACTGAAACCATAACACACATATTGCTCTTTGGAGGCTTTTTTTACCTCACCTAAAGGGGAAAAAAGAGACTCTTCACCTAAGATATTGGAGATATTGCCCATCCTGTGACTGGACTGTAGGGCAAACTCTATTAAAGCCTTCTTTAATTTAGAACAAGTTTATCCAACATGGAGCGCCCCTCAACTTATTGCATTCTGAAAACCAACTGGAAGGTGCCTAGAGTTGGGACAATTCCTCCTTAGTCCAGAGGATGAAGTTGTTGACATTTCTGTTAGAAAGCTATTTGTTTTGCTAGAATACATTTCAAGACTTTATTTAGTAACCCTAGAGTGTAACTAGACTATAAAAATCCAACTTCCAGGGGGAAAAAAGATGAGCTGTAACAACAATGTGATAAGGTAATGATTTGCTCCATTCTCCCACCAGGTCCTGATGTCACCGAATATACTTATGGAACCCTGTGAAGAAGGGCAGGTATGTTTCTGTCCTGACAGGTACCACGGCCGTTCAGTCCCAAAGAAACACACAGAGGCTTACATTAATTATAAACTGGTTGGCCTATTGGCTCAGGCTTCTTATTAACTCTTATACCTTACATTAACCCATAATTCTTTTTTGTGTTAGCCACGTGACTTGTTACCTTTTATCAGTGAGGCATTCTCAACTTGCATCCTCTGCATCTGGGTGACGATTGCAGACTAAGCCTTTCCTCTTCTCAGAATTCTCGTGTTCTGGTCACCCTGCCTATACTTCCTGCCGGTTACTGGCCAATCAGCATTTTATTAAACCAATACAAGTGACAAATCTTTACAGGGTACAAGACCATTGTCCCACAGCCATGACCCTTCTCTGCAGTTTCTCCAGAGACTAGAAAAAGATTTTATATGGGGTAGGCTTTGGGCAGTTATTAGAAAATGACTAAATAAATGAGAAGTCTTTCAACCTCTTCATTTCACATTTAAGACGCTTAGAAGTTAAAGGACTCATCTTAGGTCATTAGCAAGCAGGCACTAAAACTCAGAATTTCTAGCTCCTCCCAGGTCCCAGGGCTACTTCACTCAGATTGTTTGCTTGCTTCTCCAATTTTTAACATGTAGAAAATATAGAAAAAGGCAAGTTTTCTATAAAAGCCTTATTATAGAAGTCACCCAGCATGTTTATTAAAACCAAAAGTTCCAGGGCTTCCACCTGAAGATCCTAGGTCCATGTCTGCCACAAGGCAAGTACAGTCTCCACAGGACAGGGGTACAATGTCCCTTTCCTGCCACAGGTTCGCCCCACTCAAAGCAGAGAAAGGAAGGTGAGAAGATTCCTGTCTGCCCAGCTGGATGCTTATTGAGTGTATGTCAAAGAACATTGAAGAAAGTAGGCAAGAAGGTGATTTTGAGGGCAGAAAACACCTGGGAGAGGCAGCACGTGCCTTCAATTCATTAATTAGATTTAGAGAAAGTCAGCTGCCCAAGAGGTCCTGCAGTGCCAGAAGCTTCGCACCTCTTTCTTATGAGAAGGGAACAAACGACCCAAAGGCAGAGTAATCCAGGGCTTCTCTTCTCCTAGAAAGTATATCCTCGTACTGCCATCAGTACTCAGCCATCGCTAAGCTCCAAATCATGCACAGGCTTGTCACACCCACAGAGGACCCGGAAAGGTCCAAAACTGAGTATCTGCTTGCTGAGCAAATGAACGGGAAGTTTCCTCTTTGACCATGAGCACTACTATAAGACGATTCTTCTCATAATGATATTTAATAAAATTTGATTCTTTTTTTTAACCTAGAATCTATATTATCTGCAACAAAATCAGACCAAATTGCTATTTGATCTGGTCACTCAAGGGGAAAGGATTCTAGTAATAAAGAAATAGTAAATAAAAAATGAGTTCAAATCATCTAGTTACTTAACATTTCTAAAACACCACTGATATTCTCTCAATTAGGATTGTTTGACTTTAGTGGGACATTTAGTAGGAATTTCAGCCCAGTTGTGTGACCTGTGCTAGTTTCAATCCTTCTCATCCTCATTCACACTTAAGTAAATCCCCCAACAAGAGTTTTTCAGGACGCTAGCCTGCTGTGACTAGAAAGTAAATACACCGCTGCATATAATTGGGGAGGACGTCAATCTAAAATAAATGTAAAGTCCTGACCCTTGAAAAGATAATGTCATCAGGAAATTTACTTGCCCCAAGAGCTCATTTCCTGACAATGCTGAGTAACTGAGATTGAGCTATTTATAGCAGTGATGTAGCTGGATATATATACGTGATAAAGTTCAGCTCATTTCATGTGAGAACAAGTGTTTCTATGAGGAAGGAAAAGAAAAAAGAAGGACTAACATCGTATGTCTAAAACCGCACACTTTTAAGAGCTTAGGTATGCTTTTTAAGTCATATCCATTGGGAATCTGATAAACATTTAGAGGAAAAGATCAAACTCACTATTGAGTAACAGTTGTGGGTATTTGGCATTTTTACTCAGTGAAAAAGGCATCAAATATACCCTCTGAGTGCACTAGGCTTGAAAAAGAGAAAAATTAAGATAGCTAAATGTTAAGTCAAGTGTTCAGAAAGTTCAGAGAAAATACAGAGATGATCACGAAGACTGGGATTCTCAAGGGGAGAATAGACTGAGCACGGAGAAACCGAAAACGCAGAACCGGTTTCACTGACCAACAGTTGTAAGTCATCCTAAGAACAAAGAAAAGAAATTTAAATTAATGAAAAAGTATTTTTAACTCCAAATTTAAATGAGCAGTGATTCCAATTTCCATTTTGCAACGGTGAATGGACCTGCTTACAAAGTTGTGACACTCCTCGATAGCACAACCTGTGTCAAACAGGAATGTGTCTGCTTTGAAACTGGTACCCAGATCCCTTGAGTGTGTGTACCGCAGAGTGCTGTGGGCTACTGAAACCCTGGACTGAGAAGAGCTTCAGTGTTCTCCTCATTAAATACTTCAATTGCGCAAGAAATAGATATTTATCCTGACTCACACAGTGACTGTGGTAACCAGGCAGGATTAGAATTCAGTCGAGTACATCTTAATCTGTTGTGTGTCTCACTACCACATCCTGCCCCACAAATGGCTGCTCATTAGCAGTTAAATTAATAAGACTTGATGACACTTTGCAATTAAAGTACATCTTCCAATAACAAAATAGACTACAGATTATTTTATCCAATCCGCCAAGCAACGATTCCTTCTGTACAGATGCAGAAGTAAAAGATTATTTGAAGAGTAACTTGCCCAAAAGTCACACAGTAAATGTTAAATTGAACTCAAATTTTGGCACCCTGGGTTCTGTTCACTAATCTACCAATTGTATAGAAATAAATTACGTACATACACATACGCACAAAACTAATATCACTTTAGGAACAATGCTAAATTTCAGAGGTCCATTGCAAGATGATCAAAAAGCACGCAAAACATATGAGGTTTTGCGTCATATGTAAATCAAAATTTTTAGAACTGCTTACCTGATATGTTTGCTTTGACATCATAGATTACTTTTTATACTCTCCGTGTCCTGAAATATTTGACCTATATACATAGAAAATGAAACAAGGCTATAAGGATTGATTTTTAGATCTCTTTATTCAAAGTTAAAGATGAGCCGAAATCAAATGTCTGTGTCTCTAACATTTATGCTGGCAATGACAATCTAGCAAGTGTTACCCACGGAGAGTATATTAGCATTATGGAAGATCAGCAGGTATTGGGTGAAAAGGCCACCATCAATAAGACAGTCCCACACAAAAACGGGCAGCTTGAGAGAAGCGTGGTTTTAGAAGCTGCCCAGCTCTCATGGAGATGGGTGTTGCTCTAGAGAGTATTCCTTGTCTTTTCTAAAATGTATAAAATTATTTCTCAATATCAAATTCAAGAGTCCCACGCAGTAGAAATAATCTAGACAGAAATCCGTAGCCCTGGCTTTCTGTTCCAGGAAACATACAGCTCGTTCAAGGACAAAGTCTTAGCCAGACACCTAACTCCAACTGGAGAACTATCCCTATTAAGCCAGGTGGCTTTCACGTTCAAATTCATTATGCCTCATCTTCCTCACCTCTGAAGCAGAGATAGTGATGGTTGGACCTTACATATAGAATTATTTTTTAAGTTATATTAATATTTATAAAGCAGCTAGAAAATTTTGGGCATTAAGTAACTGTTGGATAAATATTTTTCAATGAGGCAAGTTATATGATTTTAGATAAATCGTCCAACTATCTGAACCTAGATCACATTCTTTATCCTGTGAAGTGACTGCATGACCTCTAAACTCAGAGAATCTTAAATCTTCATGAGTCAAATGTTCAAAACTACTGAATATCATTTTTTTTCTTGAATAGCTTGAAAATATTTGTTTCTTATGTCTTCAAATCCCAAGTCACTGGAGAAGAAACCTATGTATCGTAGGAAGAGCAAAGAAGTAAGATTAAAATTATTGTGACAAATAATTAAATTTGAGACAGGATTATGCGGTCATGAAGCATGAATTTGGGAGGCAGACCAACTTTGGCCATATCTGGCTTCTTCTTAACCTGTATCCACTGATCGAGTCCTTTGCCTCTGGGAGCCTCTACATCACAGTCTTTACTGTGGTAGAGCAGTAATGCGTCATTCACAGGGAGTAATTACGTCATGCATATGAAGCATAAGGTTTGGTATAAGTTAAGGATATAATAGCTAATATTCTGGTGGTAATAAAAATAATGATGGTCATATGTCAATGAGGAACTGTAACAATTTTATAACTGACTCTTCTATCAGATCCCAGTATCATAAAGAGTGCAGGTGTCATATTAGGGGACAGCTAGTTTTGAGGCTGAGCTCAATTTAATTCCTGATTTCAGTTGTCCAGTTCACCATACTTGAGATGTACAGGTACAGTGAAAGTTGATTAATACACCACTGAAATGTATACGTTTTAGTTCTTAAAATATTTAAGGGGTAAAGAATAGACTCAGTCATTTAAGACTGCGTGGGGCTCTTCCAATGGGCCTGAGTTCAATTCCCGGCACCCACTTCAAGCAGCCCACAATCATCTACCCCTCCAGGTCCAGGAGATCTCCTCCGTGGGCACCCACACAAACAGGAACACACACACACATACACATAAGTAAAAATGAATAAATAAACACTTTATTTAAAGCCCAACAAATAAAATGGATGGAACTTGAAGATCATACTAATAATAGAAATAAGTCAAACTCAGAAAACCAGATAATTCATTTTCTCTCATGCCAAATCTAGATTATATCTCTCTTTAAATATATGTAGACCTGCATAAATGACATATACTTTGTACTAATTATATTACCCAAAATGGAATTCTTTAAAATGTTTATCTCTGAAAACCCATCCTGGGATTCTCTGCTTTTATCTCGGTAAATAAGGATAAATGTAATTTTCAGTATTATAGTGCATTTATTAATACATATTCACCAAATTTACTTAAGCCTTAATTATGAACAACTAAGACAGTCTAATGAAACTATCTTGTAGAATATTAAAAATCATCCCCCTTGTTGTGGAATATTAATATGTTACATTCTTCTATGCTGTGGAATATTTGTTTAATGATGCAAAGATCTGTTGCATTCTTTGATGTTGCATTTGTTTAACTCTGGAAAGTTGTGTTACTTTACCTGTCTAAAATGCCTGATTGGTCTAATAAGGAACTGAAGGGCCAATAGCTAACCAGGAGAGCGAAATAGGTGGGGCTGCCAGGCAGAGAGAATAAATAAAATGGGAAGGAAGAGCAAGAAAAGGAGAAGAGGAGGACACCAGGGGCCAGCCACTCAGCCACACAGCCTGAACGGAGTAAGAAGGAAAGAGAGGTATATAGAATAGAGGAAGGTAAAAGCCCAGAGGCAAAAGGTAGACAACATAATTTAAGAAAAGCTGGTTAGAAACAAACCAAGCTAAGGCCAGACATTCATAAGTAAGAATAAGTCTCTGTGTATATATTTGGGAGCTGGCTGATGGGCCCCCAAAAGAATCTTAAAAAACTACACTACCTCTAATTTAAAAATATGTAAAATATTTTAATAAAAGATAATAAAGCAGTAATTTGGACACTTAATATTAAATATTTAAATAACAATTTTTCTAAAACTATGTAAATAAATGAATGTGTAATCCTATAAAAAAAGAAAACTCTAAAACTCCACTGAACAACAAAATGAAAATGTGATCAAATGTAAAAACATTAAAATTCAATATGTTCAGAAAGTTGTCCCCATTTTAATAAAAAAATTAGTCCAATCCCATTTAAAACCCCGGAATACTTTTAATGATTCTATGCAATATGTAAATAATAGCAAGTAAAAATATTAAGGATAATTAAGACTATTTTGTTTTGGGAAAGCAAAAAATACATTATAAGATATTGACTGTACTATTTTATTATCATACTCTAAACAACAGGACCCTAGCAGTATGCATTGATCTTCTAGTAACTCTAAATCCAGCACACTGATCATAAAGGTTAACTGAAACACTAGGAGTTTCCCTTAGCAACTATGTTTCAACAAATAGAATTCATAAAGTAAATAAATATACTTTCCATGTAAAATATAACTTCTGTATTATTTTTAAAGAAATAACATATAATGTTTAAAGTCAAACCACAAATAAATTATGTATACCTTATTTATTCATATTTGAAAGAAAACGTTTATGTACTACTGTCGCCTAAAACTAGGTTTTGTTTATCTGTGCGTCTGAGGGTGCGGGCTGGGTTTTTTGTTTTGTTTTTTATAGCCAAGCGTGGTGGCACACACACCTATTATCCCAGCATTAGGGATGCTAAAGCAGAAGAATACACTCCAGGACCAGCCTGGGATACACAGTGAGACCCTGACTCCAAAATAACTTAAAAAGTGTTTTAATGTTTTAACTAGAACCCTGAAATTCTTAGGATAGTATAGGTTGTTGGTGCCATGCCAGTTATATGCCTGATGCTTAAAAGCAAAACGAAACAGAACAGCTTGGTTTCTTCAAGTCTTCAAACCAGTGTGCTAATTGTGTTAGTGACCTTTTTTGCTGCCTCAGAACACCAGACACAAAAAGATTCAAGGGAAGAAAGGGTCATTTTGGCTCACAGTTTCTAAAGGTTCAGCCCCATGTGTTGGGAAAAGCAAGGTAGAAGCCAGTAGCTCACATCATGTTGAGCCAGTAGGCAGAGAAAGGGTAATGTATGTAATGGCTTTCTCATTTTCCAGGTAATAGTAGTAGGACCCCAGGCCAAGATGGTGCCAGCACATTCAGGGCAGGTCTTTTCTGCCTCTGTTAACCCTCAGGAAACTGTTTCACAGATGAGCACAGGGGTATGCCTCAATCTTCTAGTGTCTCTAAATCCAGCACACTGACCATGAAGTTTAACCGAAACACTGATGAGGAATTTTTTCCTTTAACAACCAGGTAGCAATGTAAGTGTGTATAAACACAAGCCAGTAGTGTAACCCTGTTGAATCGTATCAGCTAACCTCACATCTGTGGCTGACATTTTTAAAGATGCTATTCCATGAAGAAACTCAGGCAAAGAGTTTCTAGTCTCCAACCCGAGGTGAGAATGCTTCGAGGTAGAGCTAGGCTCCTCCGTGGTGGGAATTGTTTCTGATCCACAGTTTCAGCACATAGCCCTGGACTCTATCTGATGAAGGATGCACAACAAACTTAGACAGCATAAACTTAAAAGAATTTCTCTGGGTATATGGTACCCCACTTGCTCACAGAAAGACAGCATGCCAATAATTTAAATAGATGAGTATCTACTCTTTATATTTTGAAGGTTACATGAATTAATATCTGTAAATCATTTCAAAGAGCATCTTATTACCTTGCAAGTGGGGGAAAGTGAGTTAATATCATTATGAGTAATTATTATTATTTGGTTCAAATTAAGACAAGAGTACCACAGAGGATAGAAGATATTATGAATGCTCTATTAAATAAATAATAAATAAATGCTTATGTGATGTCAACACTGAAATGAGTTAACACAGTGGCTCTGAGATGCCATGCCAGGTGAGATTTAAGGGTGTCTTGTTAATGTCCCAGTGCTGTGTGGAAGAGTTACAGGAAAACTGGGGATTATGGAGGGTCCCACTTACTAAAACACATTTGCCTTGTCCCCTCAGAATATGGAACAAGGCTACTCAGAAAAATGTGGGGAAGACAAGGAAGAAAACAGCACTCAAACAACACCCCATTCTTGGTCACCTGTTGATTAGGGCCAAGGACAGGAAAGTAATAGTTGAACATGTGTTTCTTTCAGTGGCTGTTGTAGGTTCAGCAAAATGGGTTGTCATTCAAAATAGAGCTTCCATCAGTCTCAGCAAACTGGCAAATCCCAAGGTCTTTTTAAAGTCAAAATTTCTGAATTAAGTGGCAAATACAGAACCAAATTCTGGTGCCCTGAATGGACAAACTTCAAAACAATGACGTGTTTCCAAAAGGTCCGTTGACAAACTTAATACAACCTGCCTATACTAATATTGGATAAGGATCTCTCGATTTAGACCATCTGGAAATTCCTCATGACTTTCACAGAACGGTCTGGTTTTGGTCACCGAGCATTCCCTGCAAACTATTCTTCTCTACCACAGAAAGAGGAAGTCTCAAGCCACAATATTTAATTAGGAGCTAATTAGGAGCATCTACTCGACAAGTGACGCAGGTTCTGGCCCCATGTTTATACCTGGATACGAGTGAACAGTTCTCGTGAGTCTTGGCTGTCTGACAACTCTTAGCTGTCATTGGCTCTATGGAGCCCAGAGAGGTGCCGAGGCTGCTTGGCAAGTGTACACTAGCAAACATCTCAGTGCAGTTGGAGGAGTCCAATCCCAGCGAAGAAACCACCAAAGAGAAATTGCAGAAGTGGGGGCGGCGGGAGTGACTGCTCAGGTGTGTGTGCTCCAAGCCTCCATCATTGTTCCCGCCCCTTGCAAGGTGAATCAGCCCCTTTTGCACACAACCAAGGCACCGACTGTTCCAGGAGTATCTTTAAGAATATTGTTCACCCAGAGAGGGTCAGTTTTACTGCCAAAAATCAAATACTCCTTTGATGCAAGAAAAATCCTTGATGAACTGTAATTAATAAATTTACTTGCCCCTGGGGAGCAATCTGTCTTCTGCCTAGACAGCAAGAGAAGAATATCACAATGATGCTTGTAAATACAGCTGAGATTGTTCAAACTTTTTATTACATTTATTTTTAACTGATACATAAATATGTAAAGAAATTGTGCTTGTGGTATTTCAGTATTGTTTCAGTACATGAATGTATTATAATATTTAGGTCAGGTTAAACTGACAAAGCCTTATCAATTCCTTACCATAGAAGTATTCAAAATCCTTTCTTTTGATTTTTCTAAATATATAATTGCTAATTTAAAAAATAGTAATGTTTTTCGGAAAAGAGAAACCAGGTGGCTAAGCGACCTGTGCTTCCTAACCCAGTGGCCAAGCATGACCTTGGCCTAGCCATGAGCCTTTCTGCACCCGGTTTCTTCACCTATAACTGAAGGGATGAGCCAAGGTGCTTCTATGAGCTCGCTGAGTTCTGAAAAGGGATGTTCTGCTTTGTGTTTATAGAGTGTATTCCTTCTGTGGTATGCAGAGTCTCTCAGGAGACTCTCATTAGTATTCTTAATATTGCTGTGAGGCAGGCAGGTGGCAAGGTTTATTATCCCCATTTTTTACAAAAAAAGAGACAATGAGACACTTTGCTGACACAGCACCCTTGACCAAGTAAAGACTAGAAGTTAGGTGTCCCCATCCTAATCAAGAGCTCTGCTAAACCACTGTGCTACTAAACTAAGTGGAAATTCTCTGATGAATAAAATATTCCGGACTCCTCGGGGGATGGGAATATAGTTTGATCATCTTGCCAAGATGTAATGGCTTAAAACAATGATTTCCAAATTATAGCCCATATAATATTTCAGGTCGCTTTCTCGGTTCTTTTTGACTTCCCTCTATGCATACTTTCTCCTTTCTGATATACCTATTAAAATGGGAGTTTTAAAGTGGAATGGTAAAGAATATGAGGGAAAGCAAGAAAATTTGGAATCACTAATTAAATTTACAGTTTTCAGAGATAATCCATGCACTCCTTATTGCTATGGAGAAATTGTAACTACAATGAGATGATCACTTCAAACGTAACCCACAAGGTTCTTGGTAATAATATTCATCAAGGACCATAATGTATGTGAGATCTTTACCCTACCTACTAGCTAACCAGAGGGTTTAGCCTGCCACGGTTTGATGAATGATGGCAGAAGATAAAATACTAAACAAGATGGCTCAGCAAATAAAGGCACTTGCCACCAAGCAAGATGACCCGAGTTCAGTCCCAGGAACCTACATGGTGAAAGGAGATAAGTGATCATTCCAGAAGTTTTCTTCTGACCTTAACATACATGCTGTGGCATGTGCACATGCGGTGGGGGCACCTTTTAGGTCAGAGTCAAAGCAGCATTTTGTTGTCAGTAATAGTGATGACCAGAGTATCATCTTCATCTGTTCCTCAAGTCCCCAGTCCCACAAGGTGACCCAAAGGGGATGAACTTAGTACTGAGTTCCTATCTCTGTATCTCTGTAGAACACTTACCTATCATTTACAAAGCTATGGGTTCTCTCTCCAGCACCAACAAGAGGGGCAGAGGAGTGGGAAGCTTTGCATATGTAGAATGCGGCATTAGAGAAAGGGATGCTGAGCTCCAGGATCCTGAATCATTTATTGTAATGCGCACTAAACATTCTGCACTTTTCTCCAGAGGAATATGCCGAGTCTGTTTCTAATTCAGCTCTCTGCAACCACACCCCTGAAAAGATAGTTCTGCACAAAAGCTGTCAGTGTCTTCCTAAAGAGGGAGAAAAATGTAGAGACCCATGGAGAAAATATCCCAATGGTATATTGCGATTTTACTATCTGGTTTGACTATCTGGTGTCTTATATTCTGGGTATTCTTTAAAAACTTGTATGAGGACTTGTTGTTGCTAAAACAACACACTTGAGGCACAGCCACACATGACCGTGCACATTTCTAAAGTCAGCACTCAGGAGGCTGAGGCAGGAGATTTCTGTGAGCTCAAGTCTAGCCTGGTCAACAGGGCAAGTTCCACACACACCACTGTTATGCAGTGAGAGACCCTGTCTCACAACAAAGAATCACAAAACACTTGAGAGAGGCCAAGTTTATAAAACGGCTCTCAGTTTCGGATGCTGACAGTCCAAGATCAGCAGCCTCACTGATTCGGCCTCTGGTTCAGGAATCATGGCGCCATGGCAGGAGTCTGTGTGTAAGAAAGACCACATCACCAAACAGGCAGGCAGAGGGAGAAACTTGGGAGTTAGCTTGAACTTTGACCATACTTTTTGTCTCATCTCCTGAGAGATCAAGGCTTCCGCAGAGCTACCTTCATCACACACAGGCCCCACCCTCTCACTAGACACCAACTCTTGAAGTTTCTGTTACCTCCCAGCTAGCAAAACTAGCTCCCAAGGCACAGAATAGGGAAGTATAGCCCACAGCCAGCTTCAGCCGTGCTGAAAATCAGGAACACTATACTGATTCAGAGCAGGTCAGCTTCCTCACTGGTGCTTCTAGGATGGCTCCATATTTCTTCCTGCCTCTAAGGGTACAATAAATTTAAAACCGATAGACAGCATCTCTCGTTCACACTTCCCTGACTGACTTTAACTCCCATCTCTTTATTACAATTGAAGCCTCAGGTGTGCTGCGGGTGCTTGGGTGCTGCAGAGTCAGGGTAATGACAGGCATCAAAGTCCTGGAAGCACTCCTCACCAGCTCTAGGATTTGATCTTGGGTGTCAGAGTTTCCTGTCTCAGCTCTCATCTATAAAACAGGGTCAATAATACCTGCATCATAAGGTTTGGAGATGGTTAAAAATATTCATATATAGAAAGCATATGAAACAATGCCCAGCACATAGACAACCAATAAAGATTTGGCTAATGAACAATTTTCTTAGTATGAAAAGTTCATTCATCAGCAAACATCTTATTGGATGTCTTAGCAAATCAGTCCACTTAACAGTGCTATTTCTGAAAGACAAACGATGGAAAGCAACCCAGATAATGAATGGCAATGCTTTTTTAGAAAAGAAAAGGGATTGCGTTTGTTCTTATCAATAGGAAGAAGGAAGAAAGGAAGAAATCTAATCTAGTTCCCACACTGAAAAAGGAAACTGCTCCCACATCATTTCAAGTGTTGGGCATTCCTCATTGGTTCCTAAGTGAATATCCTTTCCTGATTTATGGCTTAATAGGAGCCGCTAACTTTGTTTCTACAAGATTTTTGAGACCTTGATAGGTGAACTTGATCTTCTGCCCTCCACACAGAAACTTTGATTTTTGTGGAACTAGAAATTGTTAGTTCAAGAGAAAATACGAAGGCCTCACAAGTGGAACAATCAAAAGTTGCCTTGCCACACAAAGGAATTGAGCATAGAGCAAGAAATAAATGAGTAGAAATGGCATTTTAAATGTTTTCAACTATTTTAAAGAACCCCTCCAAAAACAATAACCTCACCCCACATGCAATCATCTTTGATGTTCTAACCTCAACTCACACCAGTAAATTATCAAGGAAGATTATTTTTAACTTGTTATGTAATGGTTTTAGAAAACCTTCATGTACTTCCCTCCCCTAACGCCTAACAGAACAAAGGTTTTCTACGTTCTTACTGGGCAAAGGTGGCAGATCTATGGGCCATTGATTTATGTCAATATTTCTTGAAATAAAATGAAAAGGTTTACAGAATGGGAACCACCTGCTTTTCAAAACATTTTCTTTATTTTCACTTTTTAAAGTGTTTTTAAGTAAAATAGGACTCCATCTCTTTCCCTTATTTTCTCCCTCCACATCTCCCACCAACCGTCCCTCAAAGCTCTCACACACTCCCCCACTCTCACAGTGATAGCTTCTTTTTCTCCGACTAGTTCTGCTATATAAGTATACATGTACATATGCACAAACACATGTGGATACAATCTCACCAAAACATAGTCTCTGTAATACTGGACTTTGTAAGTACAGTATCTGTGTGTAAACTAAGGCACAGTACAGGCTGAGCGAATTGGTTGGCCAAATGGGCTGGCACTTGGAAGTTCAAGGTCATCAGTGGTTACGTGAAGACTTCAAAGCCAGCCTTGGCTATCGAAGACCCTGTCTCAAGAAACTAGCATGGCTTTGACAAGAGCAATCTCCAGAAAGGAGCATCCTGTCCTTCTATAAAAGACTTTTCTTTGCACATCAAATGGAGGAATGACTGAGTCCTGATGCCTGGCCCTTCAGCTGGAGTCTGTCTTGTCTTCTCTCTCCTCCCTTCAGCTGGAGTCTGTCTTCTCTCTCCTCCCTTCAGCTGGAGTCTGTCTTCCCTCTCCTCCCTTCAGCTGGAGTCTGTCTTCTCTCTCCTCCCTCCTCTTCCACCGCTCATCTCTCTCAGGTACATGCCTAGGCCTCTGTTTTCGCTCCCTTTTTATGTAACCTCTTTAAATGTTTAAATTTTCATGGTGTCATCCCTTCATCTAAAGCAAATGTTCATATGTATAATATATAACAACCCCTACTAACACACACACACTGAATTTTATCAAACCATGAACAGAATCTTTATTGTAAATGTCCCCTTACTTTAGGTCCATGTGAGATTCCTGTATTCATCCATTTGCGAGGAAGTCAATTGTCCTTAGAGTAGCTCAAATGCCCACCTCCCTTTAATGACGCCACCATGTTTTTATTTTTGTGATGAGAAATACTAGTAGTGCCATGTCTGCAGTTGGGAGAGAGCGGGAAGCGCTAGGGTTTTCTTGCACTTTAATGTGGGTGAGCCGTGATCTACTTGTTAAAATTCTTGGATTGCTAATAAAAGTCATAATCTACCAAATGGTGGTAATTTGGATGAAACAAGCATATCAATCATGGAGGAATGGGCTCATGGCTCTTTATCTGGGCAGAATCATTAAGTAGAATTTATGATATATAATGTATACTATTAAGCAGCTTCCATTAAACCTGCCTGCCAAACTCATTCTATGTAGAGGGAGGCTTCTAACAGCAAGATGTGTGCAAGAGCGCCACCTATAGTAAAGCTTCCACATTTACCTTAAAAACACTAAAACTCCAGAAAACGGCTAGGTTTCTGAAGCAGTGAGATTGAGGAAAATAAAAATATCCAATAAATGAGATGCATGGTTTCATTCATAAGTCTAACCTATGGCGCTTATCTAAAATAAAAATATGATTTTTTTTTGTAAGACATAACTTTCTCTGGCTAAGGAAAAATGCTCCCATCATACAGATAATTCAAAGCACGGTTGCAGCACTTGTTATTTAAATGCTATTTCAAAGAAAACGGTGGCACTTATTGCCGTCCTCTCAGCGCCCGCCGGTTTTCTTCTTGATGATTTTTATTCTACCAATCTGATTTTCCGAGCCCTGAAAACAAGAATTATTTAAAGCACACATGAATAAATGTCTTCACAATGCTTTGCTTTGTTTTTCTTTTTTTCCCAAAAGGCTATCATCCAGTTAACTCGTTGCAGCATAAACTTAAACGGAGAAGCCCAAGGCCTCAGTGACTAGTATTGCTCCTGCGAAATGTCCTTTAGGACTTGGATCCACTGGAATTTAGTCTTAAATACTTGTTACTTTGACCTAAAGCCTAATTATGAGGGAGCTGAGCCAAAATCTGAAATGAATAAGAAGAAATCCCATTGGTTTTTACGGAGACGGTTGCCAGAAACAGCTTACAAATCATGAGCCTATGCAAAGATGAGAAGTCGAATCTAAATTATTATTCGGCTGGGTCCTTAAATCAATGGAGAGCAGAAAATGATTGGGCAGATCTTTAATTTTCAACTGGAAAAAGTCTACATGGTGGCAAGTTCAACGCTGTTTTACAGCAGGTCGTCCAGCAAGCCCTTGGCTTTTTCATTTCCAAAGAAGGCTGCTGTAATGTGAGTTTGCCAACTGCAAAATAGGTCTTCTCTGCAAGTCACAGACGGAGCAGTGTGGCCTCTGGCCTGCGCCAGCCACAGGAATACCCTAGGAGACAATTGCCTTAGGACCCCACACTCTGTCACCCTCGGGGCTTTCCACTCCGTGGCCTGTCGTTCATTCTGCTGAGGCTGACTGGAAGCAGGTTCGGTGCCTTCAACCGCATCCCAAGCTCCACTCCTCACTGATGCCCTGGGTTTGCCCAGCTGCTGGAGCCAACACGGCCGCCGCCTTCCCGCCAGGCACTGCGCGGATGCTTCTTCATCTCTGCCCTGGGAGGCCCACTTTTCAGGATGAGAGGATAATTCACTTGCTATAGCCCATTCAATCTTCAGCCTCTCGGCTGACGCTGCCAACAGAAGTGCCAATTAATGCCAATTACAATGGTGACTTTTCTGATATGGGCACCTACTCATATAGGCCATCAACCAGCCATCATATATTAATGACTGTCACTCAGTACCAATATTGGCGAAGTTTGAACTGGTGACCTAGAGAGAGACTGCTCTTTATCCCACTTCCAACTCCCTGAACCGTCCAATTCCCCTCCCCCTTTCTTGGCCAATGTTCTTAATTATAGTTTTGTACCTGAATAATGAATGTGCTACATTTTGACAGTGACAATTGCTGGAAGTGTGACAGCAGAGGTGCAGTTCCTGCCTGCCATTTAGCTGTCCTGTCACAGCCTGCAGGCCGGGAAGGTCCAGTCCAGGTCCTTCAAGGGGCACTATTATTTCCTTCTTCGATAATCAAGAGCATTTCTTTATTTGTCTTCGCAACTCCTAAGGAATAAGGAGGGAATTTTTATGGAGAAAATGTGTCACAAATTTCAGTGTAGAGGCTGCCGCTGGACCCTTATCATCTGCTCATTATTTCCTATAGCCCTAAGAGACGAGGAGTTTTCGCTCATACAATTAAATACGCTGCGAATTGCTCTGGAGGCCTAACTTTTGGTTTCAAAGGCATAAAGCAAATGAAACACAACAAACATGAGGAGAAAGAGTCAAAGTCTGCTTTAAAAGGCACACCCCAGTCTGTCTTTTTGAAACCGTTTTAACCTTACCAGGGGTGTAAACTTCCCGGTGTCCAGTCACTCTCCGCAACTGTCTAACGTTTTTACTGAGATCCTCCACTCTCAGAAAAGGACAGCAGCGTCCAACAGTTTGTGCTGCAAATCTGCATTACTTCAAGATTTGGCAAGAGAGAGATAATTTAGGGGGAAAAAATTACTCGACACCCAACTTTGCCTTCCATGGACCAGAAAAATTAAAAGAAGACCCAAGATTCCTTTGGAAGAATTTAATTCTAGGGGGCTGCAGAGCTGGTTCTTTCGGAGGACCTGTGATTTATTCCAGCACACACACACACACACACACACACACACACACACGGCTGAGCTTTATTTAAAAAAATAAATCAGAACATGACAGCTGTAACCCCAGCACGCAGAGTGATGAAATGAGGCTGGAGTGGAAGTTCAAGGCCCTCCTAGATGCATGGTGAGACTCTATGTCAAATAAAGGAGGTGGGAGTCTTCCTTTAAAACTGCATGAATGTGAGATGCTAGATGGGACAGCCAAGAAGACTCGAATAAATCACAACGATGGTATTAATCCTGCCAGTGACCACTCACTGAGATCTACTGAGCTTTCCAAGCACATTGTGTGTTCTTCCAGCCCCGAAGTGGGTATTAATAGCCCATTTGGTAGATGAATGAACTGGGTCTCAAAAAAGTTTAGTAAATTGTTCAAATGAACAAGCTCGAGCTAGAATCCAAGGCCAGAGCTTTGGAATTCCCAAACCTCCTTACACTGCCCTGCCTCTTAACAAGGTCTTTCTTCACATAGCTTTCTCTCTCAATTTGTTTGGGGGAGATACTTCTAAATATACTTAACAGACTGAATAATCTGTCTGTGACTCAAGAAAATGGCAGAGTACAGGGAAACAATTTTTTATTGCTTTTACTGAGCTATATATTTTCCTCCACTCCTCTCCCCTCCTCTTCCATCCCCTTCAACCCTCATGGTCCCAATGCTCCCAGTTTACTCAGGAGATCGTGTCTGTTTCTACTTCCCATGTAGATTAGATCCATGTATGTCTCTCTTAGTGTCCTCATTGTTGTCTAGGTTCTCTGGGATTGTGGTTTGTAGGCTGGTTTTCTTTGCTTTATGTCTAAAAGCCACTTATGAGTGAGTACATATTATATTTGGTTTTTTGGGGTCTGGATTACCTCACTCAATAAGATGTTTTCTAGATTCATCAATTTGCCTGCAAATTTCAATATGTCATTTTTTTCTGCTGTATAGTACTCCATTGTGTAAATGTATCACATTTTCTTTATCCATTCTTAGGTCGAGGGGCATTTAGGTTGTTCACAGGTTCTGGCTATGAACAATGCTGCTATGAACATAGCTGAACACATGTCCTTGTGGTACGATTGAGCATCCTTTGGGTAAATACCCAAAAGTGGTATTGCTGGGCCTTGAGGAAGGTTGTTTCCTGATTTTCTGAGAAATCACCATACTGATATCCAAAAGGGCTGTATCAGTTTGCATTCCCACCAAAAATGGAGGATTGTTCCACGGGAAACAATTTTTCGTGGAAACAATTTTTAAACTATGGGCCTTGGGAGAAAACCTTAAACATAGGCTAAGGTGACCATATCATGATGGCTTATATTAAAAGACTAAAAAAGAAATAGCAGTAGGAAATCAAGAAGAAAAGAACAATACAGACGGTAAATAGACAGCACAAATCTAGAGAAATAAGCAAATGCGGTCTTTCTTTCTCTTTGTATTGTGTCTCAAAAAAGCTTCTGCCCTGCTTGCCTTCAATGCAGAACAAACTCCTCAGAGACAACTGGATCTTGGTTTGTTTGGGCCCAAGTGTCTTGGTTCAGTATTTTTTTTTCTTTTCACATGTCTGTGTGGTATACGTGTGTGTATGAGTGATCGTATGTATAGATACATGAGTGTATAAGTGCTCATGTGTACCTATGGAGGCCTGAGGTTGGCAGCTGGAATCTTCTTTGATTATTTTTCACTTTACTCATTGAGGCAGGATCTCTCAATCAAACCCAGAGCTGGTCTCGATGGCCAACTTGCTCTAGGATCTCCTGTCTTTGCCTTGAAGACTAGAACTACACAACCCCCATTTATGTGAGCCCTGGGCATCTGACCTCTGGTCCTCTTACCTGTGCCCAAAGCACTTCAATTCCAGGGCCATCTCCCCCAGTCCTGCTTCCTTGGTTTTAAAAGACACTTGCTGAACTGTTCCACCGTACCAGGTTGGTTGGACGAAGCATTTTCTCCCCATGCATTGAGCAGCATGAAGAATTCCTTCACGAAGTCTATAAACTTCTAGGCAGTGTTACAAATGATGCCGGAGAAAAAAAACTTCCTAAAACTGAAACTCCAGCCCTGAATGAAACAGGTCTCTGTTCTGGATGAAAAACAAGGAAACTACCTTAGTGAGAAATATCAAGATCACAGTTAAGAAATCACTCAGGACCCTGGAGTAACCAAACAGAACGGGGGCTGAATGTAGTCAAGAAAGATTAACAAAAATAATAAAATGTCTGTGATTTCAGGGAATCTGACAGGGAACAAATGTCCACACTCGGAGGAATGTTCTCTAGTGCTTCCCTGAAACAAGGGATTTATTTGTGGTGTGGATGAAATCAAACAGCTCTGACGCCACTGGAGACTGACAAAGGATGCAACTTCAAGAATGAGTCAGGATACCTTTTAAAATGATAAACATACAAATGTTCTACTCCCAGAACCAGGCAGGAAAATAAATACATAATACAAGAAAAAGAACACAGGGATTGGATTTCTAAAATAAATGAATAAGCAAATGAATAAATAAACAGCAAGAAATAGTAAGAATATTGAGAAAGAAAAACAAGAGTAAGTACCAAACAAATTAAATTTGAAATAAAAATTAAGGCTTGTGGCCGGAGTGGTGTGAATGAGACTTCCCTACAGCCCTACCGTAGAGAAACCAGCAAACCCCCATCACTTAAGAGACTGAAGTTCTTTCAAATCTTGTCAGAAACTTTTTCCTTCCTTGGCTTACTTCTTTTTCTTTCTGTATTTGACTGTACTTTTCCTTTCTCTGACTCCATTTGGAATGCTGCTTAGTTCAACTTTAAAACAGTTTGTATGCAAGATGTTGTTTTGTGTAAAGAAGGGAAAAGATTGACAAATCCTAACCGAACTGGGGAGCATTATAAATATTTTGCTTCACTATGGCAGCTTTCTCCATATGCCTGGAATAAAACATTTCCAATCAAGCTTCACTTCTGCACAAAGCTTACCAACAAAAACACATCTTTATTTGTATGCAACATGTGTAAATGTAATTAGTAAAAAGAAACAATTGAAATATGATGTTTGTGGAGGGGAATAAGTTTTCTTTCTTTTCTTTTCTTTTCTTTTCCTTTTTTTTTTTTCTTCTTTGCAAATGAAATCTGAAACCCCACCAGCTATTGACAGACTGATGGCTGGGTCGCTTGCCAAGAGCTGGTTAGGAAGTCCGTATGAAGGCCACTAATTTCATTCTGTTTTATTTCAACAGGACCTTGAAATAAAGAACACAGCCCTTAAATAGATGGTGAGGAGCGATGGGTTATTAACGACTATTTTACTATCCGTTCTGTGTGTTAGGGGAAAAAAAATAACAGAGACTTTATTGTACCAGAAATTATTTTATAAGAGAAAAATGGCTGAGACCAGGAGAAAAATCTTTGCATCAGTGACTAATTTTCATTGTTTCAACATTCCTTGCATTTGTCTTTCTGCTTCACCACCATTATAATTTGAAATGAATCAGAGGCTGCTTTTTGGATTAACCGGATGTGGGCGGCAAGGAGTTCTTTGGGATATTTCTGTACTTTCTCTGCTTACTTCAATAGTTTCCTACAATACTGTCTTTTATTGTGGTTATTTCAGTCATGGTTCTCGTACACTATCTTCTGTTTTGCCACAACAGTGGCATCCCAGGAAGGCAGTCCATTCCCCTACAGCTAGCACTTGTCACTTATTCTTTGATAAGAAACCATCAGGTTTCATTCAGGAAGCAGCTGAAAGCTTTTTGTGATTGTGTTTATTGCAGCGAATGGTTGAATAAACTCAGAACTGGACAGAGGTCTGTGGTGTGCTTGACAATTATACAGTACAGTTTCAAATCTAAACACAATCTGCAAAAGTACGTAAATCTGAGAAACTTGCTGTTTTGAGATAATAATTTATTTTAAAATCTGTGTTATGCTACACAGAGGAGGGATAAATATAGCAAATGGATAAAAGGAAATTAATTGAAATAAAGAATTTGCTGAAAAGGCAAAAGAAATTCTAAAATGTCTCTTAAAGAGGCACAAATTCAAAATATAAACCAGGAAAGAGACAGAAATATCAGCTGGGGCTCTCAAACTCCCGTTAGTCCCCAGTTGCCGCACATTCCCTATTACTGGAGTTACCGCCAGCACGGGCAGGGCCAGGAGACACCTGTAGAATAAAAGTCATGACAATTTGGGTAAGTCAAGATTTAAGTCAATCCCAGGATGGAAAACAGACTGCATATGCTTCCTCTTTGGCTATAGAAAGTCTTTTCCATTAAAAGGACTCCTTTTCAAACCACCCATCAGTGGTTCTACATACCTCCAAAATTCATATATTGAAACTCTGATTCCAGGGTGATGGTACGTGAAGGTGGGGCCTTTGGGAATTAATTAGGTCATGAAGCTAGAGGTGCATGATGGGATTTTTGTCCTCTCTCTCTCTCTCTTCCTTTCTTCTCCTCCCTCCTCTCAACTCTACTCCCATGAGAAGACACAGACAGGTCCTCCTGGGAAGCTCCCTGTGTCAGGTATATCATTTCCATCCCAGCTTCAAGAAGTGTGAAATATAAGGCTTCTAACAGTGAGAGCAGGACCTCTCCCTGGCGCTTAGTCGACTTTTGGTAGACTGCTCCCCATGCAGGATTACCTGGCCAGGCCTCAATATAAGGGGAGGAGCTCAGTCCCCCCACAACTTGATGCATGGGAGGCTGGTCCCTTTCTGCATGGAGATGGAGGAGGTAAATGGGAAAAGGGAGTAGACGGACAGGAGGAGAGGAGGGAGGACACGCTGGTTGTGATGTAAAATAAATGTAAAAATAATGTTATTTGAATAAAGAAAGAAGTGTAAGAAGTAAAGATAGCTCCCCAGCCCTAGTGTTTTTGTTCCAGTTGCCCAAAGTAAGCTATCTATTCGACTTGTTGGTGTTGGCTAACTTTTTATTTAACTACAGCATCTTCCCCTAGCAACACTTTTTATACAAGTAGCTGGAACCTCTCTCTTCACAATATCTAGGAGCATCTAGCATTAGCGTGTTCTGTAAGCTAAAGCTTTATGATCTTCCTTCTGCTTGCTGGGCTCAAAGTTGCACCCTCACTAGGTAGGACAATGCACATGCATAAAGCGATGCTTGGAACTCTGAATAATACTAAAATTGACCTGTGCTCCATTTCTTCCTGCTAAATAACTAGCAGGCAGATAGCATGCAGCATGACTACATCGGAGAAAGGGATGACTCATGACTTAGATGGGATGGGATGGTGGGAAATTTCACCATGCTACTCAGAAGGATGGGCAGTTTAGAACTCAGGAATCATTCCTTTCTCAGATTCCCTAGTTGATCATTTTGAAGAACAGATAGCTGAAAGAATGAAAATCAAAAACACAGAGCAGTAAAGACTGTTGTACCTATGACAGTTCCTCTGAGGTAACTGTGCTATCCCACTGTGCAGATGCTATGCTTATAGAGTTCCTGGCATAACCTCTGCCATGCCTTGTTCAAGGGGAGGATCCATCTCTGTGGTTCTTGTTTTTTAGGCTGATCCCAGTGAAGTCTCACACTTTCCTGACTCCCTCTCAGTTCTCTGGTTTCCCCACTCACTTTACAAAGCTAGATTCCATACTGGTTCAGCCAAATACATCCATCCAATGCCCCAGTAACAATACAAAGATCACCAGCAAGATCTGTGTATGCAAATTCCACCATTTTATGGTCTGGTACTCTTCAGAGGCCACTAAACTCTCTTTGTTTATAAAAAGACATGTTCTGAAGAACCCAAGAATACCCCATGACCAGCTTTTCTGGTCTGTGTTGCTAGAGGACAGGCACACATGGTAGAATTCATGGATCTTAGATACACAAGATAATTTCTTTTCTTATTCCCTTCCTATAATCAGCTATCAACTAGAGGGAAGGCTTTTACATAGGAACTTTCATCAATTAATCATCCAAAATACTCTTGCTTACAAAAAATATACATGTGGTGGGGGACACATTTATTAAAATTTTAAAGGCTCTCAATGTTAAACAATCCCTAGTCTCTTGGGAAATGTACTTACACACGAACACTCACCAGGCCAGTGACTATAATCCATAATCACTGCTGCTAATCTCTTAAACTCTTTGTTCATTGAACATTAACTTCACAAAAGAATATTACATTGAGACTGAAGCTTCATGATTTTAATGTATGAGACATTAGCTTACATATCTTGCTTTTCAAAAATTCTGATTAAATGTTTTAATTTAAAAGGAAAATAATATTTAATGTAATATCTAGCCTAAAGTGTCCCTGAAGCTTCAATGGCAAACAATCATAATAAAGAATGTTCTTGTTTAATCTACAATATAAGTACATTTGATTTTAATTACTTGGATAATGACCAAGCAAGTACATCAGGCACATCCCTTCCAAGAGATAATGAAAGGCACAGAGGAGCAAACAATATTCCTGCGAACAGACCATCACATTCTGACTCCGAGGATGACTCCACTAATGAAAATCTGTCTTTGCAAATGACTCATCTTCTGAAGACTGTTCTGAAGATGTTGGAAATCAGAATGATGCATGTGAAAATGAAATTAATCAATATGAAGATGGGGAACAGCAGTCTATCACAGAAGGGCTGTTTGATAATAATGAGATTGAGGAAACAGTCAGTGGTAGAGAAACAAATGAAAGCGCAGGAAACGTCAATGATAATAATGAGTAAGTAACTAAATCTTGAATTTCAAGAGGAAGATTTCATTGACAAAGGCAAATTATCATGCATATAAATGACAAAGACACAAAACTACAGTTTCTTTCAAACACCTACCCACCAAGTTTCTGATGATACAAAAACACTAAAGTATTAAACAGAAAAAAGGACCTAAAGGCTACAGATTCCCCATCAGCAGTGAAGCCTTAAGAGTGTCCAGTTTGGCTGAAGCAACAGAACATGTGAAGGAGGTAGTGGGAGATAAAACTAGAAAGTTCCACTGAATTTCCAAAAGGCATCTGGGAATGTCAGTGTGAATTCTCCTCTTTAATTACCCTTGCTTGCTTTTGACCACACTTTTCCAAGCCCGCAGCCCTGCCTAGATCACTCAAGTCAGTCTTAGCAGTGTGAGGGTTCTCTGCGTGTCTTTGATAGCCATAAATTCAGTCTTTAGAGTGTTGTTTTGCTTTGTTTCGTCATGATTCTATGGTGCCTCTCATAAGCACTGTTCATGGTAGCATCCATGGTGAATCTCAACTTCGATTCCATCGGAAGTGCTATTATTTATAGACCATTGGAAAATTCATACAGCCACATAATGATATCCAGAATAGTGATGGTTCCCTTGGGTTTCTGAAAGGCAGATACCTTTGGCTGTTTAGAATGTGTCTAGAAGATTCCTTGATGCTGTGCAAATACTCTGCTCTCCATATTGTGAACACTCCCTTTTTTCACTGCAGAACTCCTCATCCTAAACGCATCTTTTCAAGGCAAGGCTGCTGAGTATAGTGACTTATTATTTAATTCAGAAATGCCCTCTAAACATTAGGGACACCTGTCAATAATTCATATTTCTTCAGCTTTTTCTAGCACAAACTTAAGGTTTTAATTTGTTTTGCTTTTGAGTCAACACATCACGTTTAAATGCTGTTTCTTCTTTTCCTAAAACTTGCCAGCAATGTTTCCTAAGGCTAGACCACACTCAACTCAAATTCTAGAATTTAATAATAGAAAACTTTTAAGAAAGCTGAAGAAAAATACATAGACTACCTACAAAAGAATAGTGACAACCATTATCACATGCAAATATTACTTTAATTCTATTATTTTAATTCAATTGTTAAAAATAAGTCAAAGGGATCTTTTTAAATGAAAATTGAAACATTGTAATTAGATTTAGCATTTAAATCATGTATTAGATTTCTATGAAACTGTAAGAGCAGATGTGTCAAAATTGAAGGAGAGGTAGAAGTAACTCAGTAGGTGAAAGCACTTGCTGTTCAAGCCTGCTGTCCTCAGCTCCAGCCCTCCACCCATGGGAGAAGACAAATGTGGTGCATATCTGTAATCCCAGCACCCCTAATCCCAGCACCCTTACTGCAAGATAGAAGGCAGAGCTGCTGAAAAGAGGACCCGACAGCAAGCAGCTGGTGGTGCAGGAGAATTGTCCGTATTCGGTCAATCATGATTTAAATAAATGCTGATTGGCCATTAGCCAGGCAGGAAATATAGGTGGGAAAACCAGACAGGAAGTAGAGGTGGAGCAAGGAGAACAGGAGAATTCTGGGAAGCAGGAAGCTCCCTGGGCACTCCCGCTTGGACCACCAAAGAAGCAGGATGTGACCTGCCCCTCTGAGATAGGTACTGAGCCATGTGGCTAACATAGATAAGAATAATGGGTTAATATAAGCTACAAGAGCTAATAAGAAGCCTGAGCAAATGGGCCAATCAGTTTTATAACTTATGGAGACCTCTCTGTGTGATTCTTTGGAACCTAATGACTGTGGGACCTGGTGGGAGGACAGAAACCAACCAGGCCCTCACACTACAGAATGGCACCCAATGTGGATAACTACATCCACACAAAGCCTGAGAAACCTTGGGAAAGAATAAAGCATGTTTTCTTGGTAGCAGCAATTTCTCGGGTCTGCTCTGCTTGCTAGAGGCAAGCAAGTGCTCTCATTAAGAGAGGCTTCCTGACTCAGCTTTAGCTGCAAAACCCTGCAGCTCTTTAAGAGGTCCTGCCAAGAAACACTTAAATGGTGTTGATGAAAAGCCAACCCACATGCTTTTTGGTTCTTAGCTGTAGCAGGAAAAAAGCTACGCTGTTTTAAAATGCTGGCTTTCTGGGCCGTCCTACCAGGGCAAACTCTCTTTCAGGCAGGCAGTCTAGCCAGGGAACATTTGAATGTGGTCTGTGAGCAGAATGCTGCAGCTTGCTTGCTGGCAGGGACCTTGAAATGCCATAGAGTTGTGGAGATAAACACAGCTATAGCCGGTACCTCTGCCATGAGGCTGGAATTGCAGAAAGCTAAGGAACGGGCTGGATCTAGCCGTCAAAACCACAGCTTTTATCCTACCATATATCTTGGTAAATTAAAGACTTGTGTAGTCAGAAAAAGAGAGATATACAGTAAAGATAGATTCAAAGACAAAAAAAAACTCTAAATGGTTTACAGTGTGTTAAAAATATATGCAGGCTAAAGGTTAAAATTCTTAAAGTAAAAAAGAAAGAGAGTAGTTGGGTGTGGTGGTACACACCTTTAATCCCAACACTTGGAGGCAGAGGTAGATTGACCTCTGTGACTTCAAGGTGTGGTAGCACACACCTTTAATCCCAACACTGGGGAGGCAGAGACAGGCAGATCTCTGTGACTTCAAGGATAGCCTGGTCTACAGAGGGAGTTCCAGGACAAAGATACATAGAGAACCTGTCTCAAAAAGCCAAAAGTTAAAAGTAAAAATAAACGAAATAGAGGTTAAAATAAAGCAACATAAAGATGGAAAATACACAGAGAATCTTGATACTGTATGCTATTATGCTCTCTTTGAATTGTTTGAATGCTAAAGAAGGAACAACAGCTGCTAAAAGATATTTGTTTATAAATGCTGTTGAATTAATCCAAGATAGGTATTTTGAAAATACCTTGACTTCAAAATTGAAGTCAAAAGGTATGTTACTTTGGAGAAGAGATTTTGCTTTTGTTTCTACAGGAAATGAAAGGCTAAATGGCTGGGGTGACCTGGGCAGGATGGAAACCCTAACAAGCAGGCCCATCATGCTACAAGCTGGGAGTGCACACTGTTCTCACAGAGGAGCAGAGTTTGGTTCCAAGTCTCAGATTGGGCAGATCACAAATACCTTGAACATCGGACCCAAAAGGGTCAGTGCTTCTGCTCTCTGGGTACTTGCACTCACTTCATATACCCACACAGACAAGTGGTTAAAAAAAAAAAAAAAGATGGGAGTCAGAGACAGAAGAATTGGCCTTAAGTTCATGAACCAACTAGCCTGGAGTAAAATAGCATAGCATCAACAAGAGAGACCCTGCCTTAAAAACAAAGTGGAAAAGAGAGAGGGAACCCATTTTGAAACATGTTCTCTGACCTCCACATATGCATCACAGCAACACGTACCTGCATTCATACATATGTACATACATACGTGCATGCATGCATATAGACATGCTCAAGAAAATTCCAAAGATTTCACAGATGATACTTGATCAAAGGAGAAAATGAATGAGTAAAGTGATACAAAATAATATAGTATCTGAAGAATATTTTAAAACAATATCTGTGTGGGTAAATGTTAAAATATGGAAAATAAGCCAGAGTTGGATAGTTTTTAAATCTTGCATGTTGTTCTAAAGAGTTTAAATTGATATCACATCCATTTGTTGCTAAAACATTTAAGAAAGGATACTTTCCTTTTCCATTTATTTGACTTTATATTGTTTTAGTGCTTACCTTGATCACCCAGTATTACTTGACAAAACAGTTAAAAGAGAAACAAAATTAAAAGGATTTATCAAATGGCTACCATTTGCCAAGTGTTGAATGGAAAAATATGAACAAAATGAAATCTATACCTCCCAGAAATAAGCAATGCATAGAAAATATGGCAGGTAGGTCTCTGAAAAATGAAACAAAAATGATATGGGCATGCATCCAGAGGGAAAAGCTAAGGCTGGCATCATGCTGTGTAGCCTATTTCCTTTCCCCTGACCAGGAACCACAGGGACCATTTAAACACGGAGGAATCTTAACTTCAGAGCAGTTGGAGTGTTAGTC